>PVKS010000838.1:0-166994 GCA_004027875.1 Aplodontia rufa | reverse complement strand
ATATATATATATATATATATATATATATATATATATATAATTTTGTTAAAAGATTGTGTGATTATTCAACAAATAAATTTCTGAATAAAAAAAATCACAAACAAAAGATTTTTTTTTTACCAAAAATATGAATGATAAATGATAGTCTGGTGCTATCTCATGTGGAAATGAGAGAAGTTGTTGGAAACTGGAGAAAAAGTGATGTTTGTTGTAGAGTTCCAAAGCACTTGGAGAATCATATGCTAGCACTTTGTGGAAGAAAGAATTTGCAAGTGGTGAAATTGGATACATAGCAGAGGAATTGTCTAAGCAAAGTGTTGAAGGTGTGGCTTGAATCCTCCCTCCTCCTTATAGTAAGTTGCAAGGGAAGAGAGATGAATATAAGATGGATTTATTTAGCAAAAAGCACCCAGATTGGAGATTTGGAAGAGTCTCAATCTATTAATCTTGTAAAAGCTGAGGAAGTTTGTTCTTAAGAGGATGCAGAGGTATATCCAAATAACAGTTTCACAAAGAAAGTATTAGGTATGATTTTATGGCTTAACCAGGCATCTAAGCAGAAGCCAGGAATTAGTAATGGAACATTCCAGAAAAGACACTGTCAGTTTAAATTAAAGGGAACAGAGAAAAGGAGATGGAATGAAGGAAAGATTTCAGACTTCTTAAATTCTGAAGGATTAGATTATTTGGCTGCATTTTGTTCAAGGAAAGAGAAGAACAACCTCAAAGATGATTCAGAGGTCATCGGGGCTGCCACTCCTACCACAGGCCCAGGAACAAGGTTAGTTATGTCTTCCTTGGCTGCAGAAGGAAGCCCTCACAGAGATCAGTCATTGGTGTGATCACCCTACCTAGCAGCACACCTTGCCAAACTGCTCTCAAGTTTTAAAATGTAATGAAAATTTCACTCCTAGGTTTTCCACTGGCTTGGAACTCTTTACCCCTTCCTTCTTTCCTGTTCCTTTCCTCTAGAATGAAAATGTCCACCCTAGACCTGCCGCACCCTAATATTTCAGAAGCACATAATTTGTCTGGTTTCACTGGTCCACAGTTGAAGAAGAATTTTTGCTTATTATACCTCATCTCTCATGTACATTGACTTCAGAGTGGATTCTGAAGTAAATTAAAACTCTGGAGGTTATTTGGATAGGACTAATGGTTTATGCATCTGATAAGAGTTTTAATCTGGGGCCCCAGGGAAGAATGATATAGACCATATTGTGTACCTCAAAAATGCATATGTTGAAGCTTTAACTCCCAAATGTGACTACATTTACCAATAAGGTATTTAGGAAGTATTAAGGTGAAATGAGCTCATAAGAATCATACCTGAATCTGATAATAAGAGTTTCCTATAAGAAAGGAAAGATTGACCAGAGCTATTTCCTTTTCTACCATCTAAGAATCAGTGAGAAGGAAGCCATCTGCAAGCCCGGAAGAGAGATTTCAGGAGAATCCAAAACCTACACCTTGATATTGGGGTTTGGGACACTGGAAATGTGAGAAATACATCCTCATTGTTCCATTCATCCAATCTGTATTATTTATTTAGTCATCAAAGCTGATTAATACAAGGGCTGTAGAGGTGGATCAGCAGTTGGAGCACTTATCTGGCATGTGTGAGGACCTGGGTTCAAAACCTCAGCACCATAAACACAACTAAGAATCAGAGAGACAAAGGCCAAGTGAAAAAAATAAATTAAAAATTGATTATCTCTCTTTCTCTTCCCCTCCTTTAAAAAAAGCTGATTAATTGATTAATACAGACTGTAGTGCCAAGGCTCATTCTACAGAAAGAGAATGTTAAGTATGAATTGTCTGAAAGTTTTTTTTTCTGGAATTGATTCTAATCTGATCTGATTTAAAGATGCTGATGACTCTATTTCTCTATTTCTAGTAGTAGGGGGGAGTATTTATAATCCATTTTGCCAACGAGAAATACAGATATGTAAAATACTGCTCCTGGCTATTCTGAATAATCCACTTATAAGAAGCAAGGACCTGAGTACTGTGTATATGAACATTTTTTTTTTAAGAGAGAGTGAGAAAGAAAAAAAAAGAATCAATTTTATTTGTTTTATCATTTGGCTTTGCTTCACCTACACTTTGCTGTGTATGTCACACTGGGGTTAAACCCAGGTACTCTCACGTTCCAGGCAAGCACTGCAACTGCTGAGCCACCATTCTAACCCCTGTATATTAAACTGTTGAACTTTTTTTTTTTTTCAAACTAATGAATGTATAAAGTCATTGGCTCAGTGTTCATGGTGGAGAAAGAAAAGAATGAGCTCAGGGATACAAATTCCCAGCTCAAGTGCTTTATAAGTAACCTGACAGTTTCTGGATGTGCTGTGAAGGAGAATCTTATCTCCTTAGTCTCAGATTGAGATTGGTGAAAGAGAAATGCAGAATAGCATCCTACATTTGGCTGAATTACAATACCAACTTAACTCCCAGTTTTCAGAATATCTATCTGCTAAAATGCATTGATTAGTAAGGAAGGGATTCTAAATCTCGGAGTGTGAGAGAACCTGTAGTTAGACTCTAATGCAACTGGAAGCATTGAACCTCTAAGTTCTTTTTGCCAGTCGAGAGTTCTCTCCATTCACCCTGAAAGTATCCACATACCTACAGTGTAGGTAGTCTCTTTACTCTTTCCACAACCATCTGAGCATATTAATTTTTCATTAATGACCTGCCATACGGTACCTACTATGCAAAATAATGCTGTTTTTTGCACAATTCAACCCTACCACCTTCTTTTTGCTTCTATAAGTAAAAGAAGACTAAAATTCCAGCTGGTACCAAAAGCAAGATAGTGACCTATGACATGTGTTACACTTTCAAAGAAATACTTGAATTTTTAAATTTATACAAGCATAATTTCATGGAGTATGTGTGGGGAAGGATATTAATGACATAACATAATTGTGGAAGAAACATAATATTAGCTCCACCTGAATAAACTTATAAATGCTCGCTGAGCAGAAATACTTTTGGGGTGCTAGAAAGTGTGACTAAAACCTGAACTGGAAAGAAATCAAACAGAAAATTGCAAATACTAGACCTGACTTGGTCAGCCTTGTATAGATGAATCAGGACTCAGGATTTTGGAGCAAAAGTCAGCTTTGCACAGTGGCTAACTAGTTTCTTTCTGAGAAACACCTCTTGGCCTACTATTGAATCTTGGTACAGACTAGATACTTAATCATTAGCCACCAAATTATCATGTGATCTAAACTGCCCATAACTAACTGGGCATTGTCTTGTCCACAGAACTATAAGGTTGTGTGAGCACAGCCACACTCTGTCCTCAAATGAAGAAGTGATTGGGTCTGGGCAGACACTCAAGGCACAAATAAGTTAGATGAACTCCTGCGAAGCCTTCTCCCTCCGATTTTGTGCCTATGTTGCCTTGGGGGATTTAGGCTGGATTGATAAGTGAGAAGTCTCAGGCCTTATTGATATACAATTCTGTGGTGTTGGGTAAGATTTTCAGCATGTGTGTTATAAGTTGTATCAGTCTATAGTGTTGTCCAAAATCTCTTTCAGGTTCTCTCTCATTGATTTACCATTATTGAAAGTGGTGCACTTTAGTCTCCAACAATAGTGTGTAACTCTCTATATCTTAATTAAATTTGTCAATGTCAAATTTCTCATATATTTGTGCACTTTTACGTTAAGTGCATACATATTTATAATTACATCTTCCTGATCAATTGATCATTTTGTTTTCATATTATATTCTTGTTGTCTCTTCTGACAATTCTGGCAGTGTTTAACTTAAGGCCTATTTTGTGTGACGTAAGTATGGTTACTTCTGATCTCTTTTGACTATCATTATATGGAATATCTCCTTACATTCATTCACATTCAGCCATATATATTCCTAAAAATGAAATATATTTCTTGTACAGAGCATATGGTTGGATCTTACTTTTTTTTAAGAGAAAGAGGGACAGTGAGAAAGAAAGAGAGAAAAAATTTTTTATTGTTTTCCCATCTAGCCTTTATTACTCTGATCGTTACTTCTGTACGTGGTGATGGTGTTGAAACCAAGTCCCTGTGCATGCCAGGCAAGTGCTTTTTTTATTTAAAATATCTTATTTATTTATCTATTTATTTATTTTATTAGATGGATGTAGAGATACAATTGAGGAGGAAACATTATCAAATATTCAAGAACCAATGTATATATACTTAGTTCTTCAGGGCTAATGCCATATCATGGATGTCCATCTTGGGTTCCCCCTGTTGCTCTTTCCCCCAGAAGAACCCCTGAATTAAATGGATGTCTTGTGGAGGGCAGATATCTCCTTCTGAGATGATTTCCCCATATTCCCACTCTCCAGTCTCCTAGGAGTTCTTCCTTCACCCTCTCCCCCTGTCCCCCTCACTACACACCTCCACGTATCCTAGGGATTCATCTCCCTGTTGCGTTGAGAATCATACAATTTGAAGTCTTTATTAACTTAGCCATCTAACATATTGCTTTCCCATGTATTCTAGATTGCAAAGATGAGAGATACCATTCAACCCTTGAGTCTCTGAGATGGGGATACTTCACTTTGCATAACTCTTTTCATCTCCATCCATTTGGCTGTAAATGCCATAATATAATTTTCTCTAATGGCCGAATAGTATTCCATTGTATATAAGTACCAAAGTTTTGTATCCACTCGTCTAGTGAGGGGCATCTGGGTTGGTTCCATAATCTAGCTATAGTAAATTGAGCTGCTATAAATATTGATGAAGCCATATCATTATAATATGCTGATTCTAACTCTTTTGGGAAAATACCCAGAAGTGAGAGAGCTGGGTCATAAGGTGGTTCCATCCTTAATTTTTTGAGGATTCTCCACACTGCTTTCCAGAGTGGCTGAATCAGTTTGCAGTCCCTCCAGCAGTGTGACAGTGTTCCTCTTTTCCCACAGCCCCTCCAGCATCTGTTATTGTTAGAATTTTTCATTTTTGCCACTAACAGGAGTGAGTTGGTATCCAATTGAGGTTTTGATTTGCATTTCCCTGATAACTAACAATGTAGAGCATTTTCTCATATATTTATGGGCTTTCTGGATTTCCTCTGGTGAGAAGTTTCTTTTTAGATCTGTACCTCATTTATTGATTGGATTATTTGTGGTTTTGGTGTTTAGTTTCTTTAGTTCCTTGTATATTTTGGATATTAGCCCTCGGTCCAAGGTGAAGCAGGCAAAGGTTTTCTCCCATTCTGTAGGTTCTCTCTTGATGCTCTTGACTAGATCTTTAGCTGTGAAAAAACTTTTTAGTTTGATGGCATCCCATTCATTTATTCTTGACTTTACTGCTTGAGCCATGGGAGTTTTGTTGAGGAAGGTGCTGCAGACTCCTATGTCCTATAGTGTTGACCTTACTTCTTTTTCTAGTAAATTTAAAGTTGTTGGCTTAATATCCAGATCTTTGCCCCACTTTGATTTAATTTGTGCAGGGTGAAAGGTAAGGATCCAGCTTCAGTTGTCTACATATGGCTGGCCAGTTTGTCCAACACCATTTGTTGAACAGGCTATCTTTCTCCCACACTATTCTTTTGCCCCCTTTATCAAATATCAAATAGTTAAAGATATGGGGGTTTGTCTCAGGATCTTCTGTTCTGTTCCACTGATCTTCAGTTCTGTTTTGATACCAATATCATTGCTGTTTTTGCTACTACAGCTATGTAGTATAATTTCAGGTCAAGGGATTAAGATATCCCCTACTTCTTTCTTCCTGTAGTGTAACGTTTTGGCTAGTCTGGGTCTCCTGTTATTCCATATGAACTTGAGAATTGTTTTTTCTATATCTGTGAAGAATACCATTGGTATCTTGATGGGGATTGCATTAACTCTGTATAGGTTTTGGTTAGAATGGCCATTTTTATTATATTAATTCTACCTAACCATGAGCATGGAATGTTTTTCCATCTACTCAGGTGTTCTGTAATTTCTTTTCTTAGTGTTTGATAGTTTTTTTGTAGAGTTCCTTAATATCCTTTGTAAGGTTAATGCCCAAGTATTTCATTTTTTGAAGGAGATGGTGAATGGGAGAGATTTCCTGATTTCTTTTTCTGGGGATTTGTTGCTGGAGTAAAGGAAAGCTAGTGACTTACTGGAGTTGATCTTGTAGCCAGCTACTTTGCTGAAATCACCTATAAGCTCTAGTTTTCTGGCCTGTTATTGGGTCTTCTGGGTATAGAATCATGTCGTCAGCGTCTAGAGATAACTTGACTTCCTCTTTTCCTATACTAATACCTTTGATTTCCTTGTCTTGTCTGATAGCTCTAGAGGGCAAGGGCTTCAAGGACTATATTGGACAAGAGTGGAGAAAGTGGACAGTCTTGTCTCGTACCTGAATTCAGTGGAAATGCTTTCAGTTTTTCTCCATTGAGGATAATGTTGGCTATGGGTCTGTCATAAATGGATCTGACGTAGTTAAAGTATCTTCCCTTGATCCCTATCTTTTCCAAAGTTTTGAGCATAAAGCGGTGTTGAATTTTATCAAATGCCTTCTCTGCATCAATTGAGATGATTATATGATTTTTGTTTTTAATTCTGTTTAAGTGGTGAATTACATTTATTGATTTGCGTATGTCGAACCAGCCTTGTTTTCCTGGAATGAAGCCCACTTGATCATAATATATTATTTTTTTAATGTGCTTTTGTATCTGATTAGCTAAAATTTTATTAGGGATTTCTGCATCAATGTTCATTAGGGAAATTGGTCTGTAATTTTCTTTCCTTGACATGTCTTTGTTGGGCTTTGGAATCAGTATAATTTTTGCTTCCTAAAAAGTGTTTGGGAGTGATCTCACTCTATCACCTACCTGGAGGAGCTTGTAGAGGATCAGTTTTAGTTCTTCTGTGAAGGCTTGGTAGAATTCTGATGTATATCCATCTGGACCTGGGCTTCCCTTTTATGGGAGAGCTTTGATTGCTGCTTCAATTTCGATATCTGTGACAGGTTGATTTAAATTTTCAATGTCTTCCTTTGTTAAAGAGGGGATGTCATGTGTGTCCAAGATCCTGTCCATGCCCTCAAGGTTATCAAACTTGGCAGAGTATAAGTTTTCAAAATAGGTTCCTATAATCTTCTGGATCTTGGATAAGTCTGTGGTGATATCCCAATTATCATCTCTGATTTTTTTTGATTTGCTTCATTTTGTTCTTCCTTTTGGTGAGGTTGGCAAAGGGTCTGTCATCTTGTTTATTTTTTCAAAGAACCAACTCTTAGTTTTGTTAATAGATTGTATAGTGTTTTTGTTCTCAATTTCGTTGATTTCAGCTCTGATTTTGGTAATTTCCTGTCTTCTGTTAGCTTTGGGGTTGGACTGTTTCTCATTTTGTAGTCGTTTGAGTTGAAGCATAAGGCTATTTATCTGATGTCTTTCTAGATTTTTGATGTATGCACTCAGTGCCATAAATTTACCTCTTAAGAAAGCCTTCATACTGTCCCAGAAGTTTCAGTATGTTGTTTCCTCATTCTCATTAAATTCCAAGAACTTTTTAATTTCTGCTCTCATTTCCTCTTTTATCCATCCTTCATTTAAGAGGTAATTATTCAATTTCCAAGTATTTGAGTAGCTTCTGTTGTTTCTCTTGTTGTTGATTGCTAAGATCATAGCATTATGATCTGACAGAATACATGGGATTGTATTCACTTTTTTATATTTGTTAAGATTATCCCGGTGAACTAGGATGTGGTCTATTTTAGAGAAGGATCCATGAGCCGCTGAGAAGAAGGTAAATTCTGCTGTCATTGGATGGAATATTCTGTAGATGTCTATTAAGCCCAATTGATTAATACAGTTGTTCAGATTGGAGATGTTTTTATTGATTTTTTGTTTTGATGATCTGTCTAGAGTTGACAGTGGTGTGTTGAAGTCCCCCAGAATTATTGTGTTGAGATCAATGAGAGGATTAATGTCCTTAAGTATTTTTTCATATATTTGGGTTGGTCATAATTGGGGTCATAAATGTTAATTATTATTATATATTTTTGATGGATTGTTCCTTTTAGTACAATAAAGTGACACTCTTTGTCCTTTCTGACTAGTTTTAGTTGGAAATTGATTTTATCAGAAATTAGAATCGCCAAGCCAGCTTGATTTTTTGGGCTGCAGGCCTGGTAGACATTTTGACATCCTTTCACTTTCAGCCTGTGTCTATTTTTGAATGTCAAATGTGTCTCTTGCAGGCAACATATTGTTGGATTTTGTTTTTTTTTTTCATTTTTTTTTGATCCAGTGGGCCAGTCTGTGTCTTTTAATTGGATCATTGAGACCATTCACATTCAAAGTTAGAATAGATATGGAAGGCTGAGTCTCTGACTTTGTATCAATTACAGAGCTTTGAAAATCAGTTTGTGTATAATATGAGTATTGACTCGCCCTTGTTTAAGGATTTAGGATATCATTGGCATTTTCTTCTGAATGGAAAACATCCTTGAGGATGTTCTGTAATCCAGGATTCATTTATCTTGTTCATTTATCTTGCTAGCTTGAGTTTATCATTGAAGTATTTAATTTCCCGAACACATTTGAAGCTGAGTTTTGCAGGGTATGTTATCTTTGGGTGGAAGTTGTTATTTTTTAACACTTGAAAGATTTTGTTTCAAGCTCTTCAGGCCTTCATTTTTTGCTCTGAAAAATCCATAGTGATCCGAGTTGGTTTGCCTCTGAATGTGATTTGGGGCTTTTCTCTAGCTGCTTTTAGAATTCTCTGTTTAATTTCTCTGTTATTCATTTTGTATATGATATGTCTTGGTGAGTTTCTCTATTGATTAGGTCTATTTGGTATTCTATAAGCATCTTGGATGTGATATTCCAGATCAATAGTAAAATGAGGGAACTTCTCACTTATGATTTCACTTAAAAGGTTCTTGAAGCCTCTTGTTTGCTGTTCAGAGTTTCCTCCAGGCCAATGATTCTCAGACTATTATGCCTCATCTCATCAAATATTACTTGGAAGTTCTGATTATGTAATATAAGCTGTTTATCTTGTTTTTCTTCTTTTAATTGTACATTGTTTAGCCTATCCTCATTGTCCTCATTGTCCAATACTCGTTCTTTAAGAGTTCAAGTTCTATTTTCAATGGAGTCTACTCTGGTGTTGGTATTTTCCAGTGAAGATTTGAATTGGTTAATATTGTTTTTCAATACTGATAGCTCTACTACATCTCTTTTCAGAATGTCTATTTCTTTGTATAGCTGATCTTTCATTTCATGGAATTGTTCCCTTATTTCCCTATAGAAGTTGTCTCTCACCTCTTGAAATTGTTCTCTGAACTCTTTCCTTATTTCATCTCTCAATTTCTTGATTGCGTTACTAATCATATTGTTGATACAATGTCTTTGATTTTCTTCTAGGGCTCCAGCTATGGGGTCCTTGGGTGGAGAGCTGTGGGGTTGAGGAGGCGATTTCTTTCCCCTTTTCCTCATTTTCTGAGTCAGAGAGCATGTGTTGTAGTTCAAGCTTATTACTCTTGGTGGAGTAATTGGAGCTTCTTATGTCTTTGCTTCATGGTGATGGGTTTCTTTGAGAGAGCTCTCACAATATACTATGATAGCACACCAGTACCCATTTTGAAGCATGTCTATTTCTTCAGATAGTAGGTCTCTCTGAAAGTGGGGAGAAGGAATGACTAGGAAGTCAAGGAGGTGAATTGGGAGGTATAAAATCACTCCTGCCTTAGAATAAAGAGGAACAAGGGATTAGGGGGGAGTAGGTTATTCTATTAGGACTAAGGAAAACATAGAAATGGGGTGCAGGTAGGGTAAATACTTGGGGTGAGGATAAGAGAAAAATGCTTATATTTAGGGATTACCAGAGTACAGAGGAGGACAAGGTTAGCATGGGGCATGGTTATCTTCACTCACCAGAGGCTGAGGCTATTTTGCTATCATGGAATGCTGATTGGAACCCAAAGTTATAGGTATAGCAGTAGGGTTCAAGAAGACGTAGAGAACGTAGGAGCCAATCACCAATACACACACAGGGATAAATATTTACATCCACCAACACCAAATTCAGTATTAATTGTAGAGCTAGAAAGGAAAAGAAAAAGAAATGAAATAAAAATAAAAAATAAAAAGCAAATAAAATAAAAAAATAAAAACTTTAAAAAAATAAAAAAGTAAAAAATTCTTAATGGAAGCATGGAACTACAGACACTAAGGGCGTCTCTGGGACCTTTGGTAGGAGATGATCACTGTCCTTCTGGGTTTAGATATGAATGTCTCTCAGTCTGTGGCTACGTGATCTCACAAAAAGGACTGGGGTATCCTCAGACTCCTGGAATTTCTAGGAGGCGCTTCCACTGGAGAGGACTGGTTCTGGTAAGTCCTGATGTTTGCCAGCCTCCCAGAGGAGCTGAAGCCAGAAGAGTTAATGAGCAGGGAGTATGGATGATTTCTGTTCTCCCTCTGCTGGGAGATGCATGCCCTGTCTCTTGTGTCAGAAGACTCAGATGCTTTAACTTGTCAAGTGATCTTTCTGGCTGGGGGGAGTGGACAGGACAGGGAATTGTATACTGTAGACCTCCTAAGAAGGGTGGAGTCTGGGCCTGGTCCAGGCCTTCTCTTCCTGGGTCAGACTGAAGCCATGGCCTTTTTCTGATGCAGTTTTCGTAGGCTGCTCTGAAAAGCCAGGGGGAATTGTGTTCTGGGCCTCCAAATGGTGGCCGGGCTAACCAGCTGAATGACCTGTTCCAAGGGCACCTCAGGGGGCTGCTTCCCAGCACAGCTCTTGCCCCCTGCAGTGTGTAAGCTCAGTGGATGTGTGTTTTAATTAGGCACAGGATAGCAGTGGGGACAGGTCGGTGGCTGTGTTCAGAGCCACAGCCACAGCTGCCTCCACTTGCAGCCCCGCCCCTGTGGCTGGTCCGTGGCGTGCACGCACGCGCAGTTGATATAACCAAGCCGACCTCTGTTCCTGGCAGGACGGATAAAATCCCTTTATCTCTCCTCGCTCTAAGGGCCGCTCGCTGAAGGCAGCTACGCCAGCATAAAGTAAACAGCCAACCTACTGTGTTCCTGGTGCTGCAGACAGAATCCCTTCTCCTGCTCCATACTTTGTCAGCCACCCGCCTGTGGCGTCTGCGCCGGCAGGAAGTTAGCACAGGCGTCCCGTCCTGAGGGGACGGAAAGAATCCCCCCCCTTTTTTTCCTCCACTTGTAACTCCCAGGACTCGGCTCCTTAGAAAAGCTTCACAAACTAGCACTAGAAGTTCTTGTATAAATTTCCCTGAACACACTTGGAAAATGGAAGATAAACTTGGATTTTCCCAACCGGACCTGAGCCACAGGAAATGCTGCCTCCCTTCAGGTCGCCATCTTGCCCCAGGGAAGTGCTTTAACCACTGAGCCACCGCTCCAGCCCCTGGATCTTACTTTTTAATCAATTCATGTCTTTTGATTGGGGAATTTATTCCATATATATTTGAAGTAGTTACTGATAGGGAAGAAATTATACTTGTCATTTTGTTAATTATTTTCTCTATGTCTTACACTTATTTTTCCTTATTCCATTTCTTGATCCCTTCATTAGTATTTCATTAATTCTTTTGAAGTGAAATGCTGTGATTTCTTTGTCATTTTATTTTATATATCTTCTCTTGGTATTTTCTTTGTCATTATCACTGGTCTAATAAGTACATAATTATAACAATCTATTTTAAATTGATAAGTTCAATCATATAAGCACTACCCCTTTACAGGTATGGAAATACTACTATCCTAGTGACTCAGGAGACTGAGGTAGGAGGACCACAAGTTTGAGGTCAGTATCAGCAATTTAGCAAGGCCCTAAGAGACTTACTGAGACCCTATCTAAAAATAAAAAATAAAAAAGGACTGGGATGTAACTCAGTTGTAAAGTATCACTAGATTTATTCCCCAATACCAAATTATATCCATATATCTATATCAATATCTATATATGTACACTCTTTTATATCTCCTCTTCTCTTTATCCACATTTATATATCATATATTGTTAGGTGTTTCTTTGGCAGTGAGAGGTCTGAGATTTCCAATTCTTCAATCATCCTGATAACACTCCTTCATCTACTTCTTATGGAAAATATATTTTAAATTATCATTTCCTATTACAAATCGGTCACAAAGAAAGAGATGGTCATAATTTAACTTTTTTCACTTCTATCAAATTTCCAGGATATTACAAACTCAATGAATAGCTCTGGATATTCCAAAAGAAGAAAGATGTATTTCTCACTGTATGTTAACAGGATGATATGAAAAATATATGACAAATAGGAAGAGTTCTTAAGAAACAGTTGGTAAACAGTGAAACTGGGTTAGAAGTCATCAGTGTTGTATTGAAAAAGACTTTCTGGGTCTCTCCATCTGTCCAAGCAGTCTGTTTAAATTTAAACATTTAGTAGCAGCATTTATATAAATGCATTTTACCCACTGACTACAGAAACTCAATATTTGCATGTTTCTTCTCATAAATGAATTTTTAGTATTGAATCTGCTGAGAGCAGAGGGAGACAAAATGGCCAATGTTGTAAAAATTGTAACACATGTGCATATCACAAATCATCCCTCTGTAGTACTTGCTGAATTCTCTTCTCAACAGCAAATGCAAACCTCTAAACTTCTCCAAATATGGCTCCTGTCCATCTTAATAGCATGGCTTTCACTATTCCCCCTCCTCCTGCCTCGGATGACTTGTGAACTCAAAGCCCCTTCGTTCTGTCTATACACTAACTGTTCTTATTCCTCAAAGGATGCTCTCTTCACTTTCTCAGTTTTATTACATTTAAGTGATAAACACAGTGAATACAATTGTGTTATCAAAGGACGTGTGCTTAAACCTACTCTGTCCCTCTTAGCATTTTTAGCTTGGTCACATAACTGAGGTTCTCTCTGCTTTATTATTCTCATAACGTATCAAAGATATCAATGGTGTCCAGCATGAAGCTGATACAGGGCAAACCTGGAGCACACCTACTCAGTACTACTTATTGCTGTTATTTTCAGTGGTGTGGTAGTAATCAAATAGTATCTGTGGTCCACGGGTCTGTATCAAATCCCTCTCTTGTCCTCACAGTTTTTTGCAGCTCACCTTTTACTCCAACAATCTTAAAGAAAAAAACTTTCTGAAAGGAAATCCCAGTTCACCATGCTTGCTCTCTAACAGATGTCTGGGACTTACCACTTCAATTGCGAGCACTTGTTCAATAGTCCAGATCTATGGATAAGAACCTCATCCTCACCTGCTAAATGTCTACTTCTTCTTCAGGTCTAGGGGCAGGCACAGCTGGCCTGTCGTGGGCACATATTCCCACCTCTTGTATGGTCCTTCTTCCATGTTTTCCATCTCTTGTTTTTCCTTTTCAACCTTATCCCCCCTAATTTTTTCCTTGGGACAACTTCCCAAATTAAACTCCCTTCATTTAAGCTCTTGATACAGGTTCTGCTTTTTGTGGTGAGAGTTAAAGGACCAGGACTAAGACTTATTTATATTCACACTCCAGTAGCTTGACTTTATTCCACAAATCCTCTCAGACCATTCCCCCCCACAGTGACATTTTCCTGTTTAGGCCATTTTAGAGTTAATGGTGTGCAGAAGTACAACATAGATTTATTTGAATTTATTACTATATAAAACACATATCTTTGGCTGGAGTGTTAGCTCAATGGTTCGGTACTTGCCTGGCATGTGTGAAGACCTGGGTTCAAACTCCAGCCCCGCATACACAACTAGGTGTCAGCTAAACAAAAACCAGGTAAAAAATGAATAAAAGTATTTCTCTCTTAAAAAAAAAGAAAAAGAAAACATATCTTTCTCACAACTACCACTGATGTCTGTGTACAGGTAGCTCATTATATGTATTGTCTGACAGAAATTTCTACCTTTAGGTAGAAATGGTTACCCTTAGATTACAGGTACAAAAACTAATACAAGAGAATATGAATTATTTTTTTTTTTAGTTAGTTACATATAGTAACAAAACGATCTGGATTTCATCCTGGATGGTATTTTCTTTCTAATATTAAGCTCATATGTTGTCTTCCCACCTGGGACTGTGGCTGCTCTTCTATTTCACACCACATCTAATACTTTGCTTTTAGCAAAATATCTCCTCAACAAGCATCTCAGCTACAAGAAGAGGAATAGCTCACCTCAGTTCTAATAATGTTCATTAGTATTTTAAATTTGGGCATATTACTTAGTAAATCTAGCACATGTATACTTTTTTCTGCATTTTCTTCTCCAGTACTATAGGTGGAAGATTGGATTCAAATGATTACGTAGTTTCTGTTTGGCTTTGCAATTTTATCATCTATTAGTTGGATTAGATCTTCGATGAATATGTAAGTTGAGATAATGTTTAAGAAGGTTCATGACTAATGAACCTATTTATAAAAGGAATTTATTTCATTATTACCATGAAAATTTTCTTCCATATTTTGCACATTCTATCTTGCTACTTTTTAACAGTGTTCTGGTTTGACTATGAGAGTCCCCTGTGGATTGCCGTTTTGGTATTAGATCCCTATTGTGAGGTATTAATAGGATAGAAACTTAATTCAACTTTGGTGTTCAAAAGTGGAGATTTTGAAAGTTGATTAGATAAATTAGTGGCATAGAGCCCCCAAGATTGAAAACTGGTAGTTTGGGGACTAGAGCTGTGGCTCAGCGGTTCCAGCATTTGCCTGGCATGTGCGAGGATGTGGGTTCAAACCCCAGCACCACACACACAAAGAAGTGTCAGACCAGCAAAAGCCACATGAAAAACTAAATAAAATAGGTTGTCTCTTCCTCTTTCTTTCTCATTGTCTCTCTAAAAGAAAAAAAGAAAAGAAAATGAGTAGTTTTGTGTGTTTGTTAGTTTTTCATCACTGTGACCAAAATACATGATAACATTTGACAAGAATCATAGTTTATTTTGAGCTCACAGTTTTGGAGGTGGAGTATATGATTGGAAGACTCCATTGCTCTGGGCCTGAGATGCCTCAAAGCATCATGGCAGATGGGCTTAGTGTAAGAAAGTTCTCACCTCATGGCAGCCAAGAAGTAGAGACAGAGAATCACGGAAAAATATATAATCTCCAAGGCAGGCCTCTGGTAACCCACCTCCTCTAGCACCTCCTGGTATAGTTACAGCCCAGTAATACATTCAAATTAGTAGCCCATCAAATAGATTAATTCACTGATTCACTTACAGCTGCCATAATATAATCATTTCAGCTCTTGTATTAACACAAGAGCTTTTGTCTCCAAACTAGAACACTTTATACAGAAAGGGAGGGAGACCAAGGGCCACACACACACATATACTCCCTATCTCCTGCAATGTGAGTTCCTGCACTACCCCAGGATTCAGCCAAACAGAGGCAGTCACCAAGATGTAGGCCTTTAAACCTCCAGAACTCTGTAATAATAAACTGCTTTTCTTTATGAAGTAGCTAGCCTCAGTTATTTTGCTATAGTAATAAAATAGACAAATACCACTGTGTCAAAATAATATTAGTTCTAGTTAGTGTATTAATCCATTGGTATGAATTACTTGGCTGGTTATCATAGGCAAGTAGGTTGTGGGTGAAGGAAGTGGGTCACTGGAGTGGGTGTGCTGACCATTGGTCTGCAGAGCTGTTTCCTGGTTTCCATGTCCTGAGCTGATTTCTTCCTCCATGTCTTTCCACCACAATGTTCTTTCTTACCTTGGGCCTGGACGTATGAAGTTGGCCAAACGTGGACTGAAACTCTGAAAGTGTTTCAGAAACTTTTACTCCTGTATGTTGTTCATAGATAGGATGTTCCCAGTGATGCAAGGGGTGATTAAAACAGTCTGCAAAGGGGCTGGTTTTCTATGGCAGGTCCTCACCCCAGACCAGGAACCTAGATTGTAGGTGTGATGGGGCCATAGTAATTACCTAGTCCAGTGGTCCTTAAACTGTGTTTTGTAGAGCTTCAATCTTTTAGAAGCATGGTCTCATTTGTAGTGGGAAAAAAGCAAGACAGAGATACTTGAGCCTTCTCTCATGTGTCAATGCAAACTGCTCAATATTTACAAATTTTTTTTCATATTGGACTTCTACATAGCCTTTAGGTGGAACAAAGCATTCATGGCAAAAAGAATAAACTCTTACAGGTGATTTGATCTTTCACAATGAAAATGGATGAAATAGTGTTTTAGATTGGAAATTTCCTTTCACATAAAAGAAAATGTTTTCATGGTGAAGAGCAAAGGTCATAAGCTCAGATACTGAAAACAAAAACAAACACGGGAAGTGTAATGTTTCCTGCATAGGAGATCTGTGATAAACTCCTTGAGTGTGCTGGTACATGCCTATAGTCTCAGTTACTCAGGAGCTGAAGCAGGAAGATCAGAAATTCCAGGCCAGACTTAGGAACTTAAGTGAGGATCAGGAATGTAGCTCAGTGGTGGAGCACCTCTGGGTTCAATCTCTAGTACCAAAAAAATTTTTTTAAGAAAGGGAATAATTTGCCGGAATCAAAATTTAACACAGAAAACAACAATTAGCAGGCCAGAGTTGGCTCTGTGTTTGTTACTTGGGAATCTTTATTAGAAAATGCTTGGGGTTGGGGATTTAGCTCAGTGGCAGAGCACTTGCCTAGCACACTCAAGGCCCGGAGTTTGGTCCTCAGCCCTGAAAAAAAAAAAGAAAAGAAAGAAAGAAAACGTAGGACAAGTGATGTGTTGTGGCAGATGATCATTTGTGAAATACATGGTTGTGATACAATGTGATATTTGCATCACTTACTCTTGTGGATTCAGATCTTAGAGTCTTTAGTGTTGATGGAAGCTCTCAGGTATGCATGGCTGAGTGCAGTGGACCCTAGGGCAGACTTCAATGAGCTGTGGCAATGGGACATAGCAGGAGGAAATGGTAACAAGCTCTTGAACTTTAGAGAGAATCAAGCACTTGTGTGTGACGCAAATACAATTGGTAGGGAAGCCAAGTGGAGGGGACAGTAAATAACAGAAAAAGGCAGAGAACCATGTGGAAGACAGCTTGTATGGGAGAGATGCTGAATAATCATAATCAAAATCATGATCATGATCATGATACATTATTGTAGCGAATAATCAAGGCAATGAGACATGTTTGATTTAATCACTTAATCATGAGGAAGGGGGTCAACTATACAATCAATGCTGTCTCTGCTAGTGTTAGAGTAATATTCCCATTTTAAAAGGGCCAAGTTAAGATATGTCTTCAGAATCCTCCCAGTGTGATGAGAATTGAGTATTTTTGTTTACTGTGTCTGGAAAAAATAGTTCCTCCCATCAATTCTTAGTTGGGCTGGATGCCTATAACAAAAGACAGATAAACAAAAGAAAAATTAAGTTAAATTCATTAATATGTGTGTTTCATATACACATGGAAGCTCCCCAGGAAATGAGTATACCTCAAAGAGGTAGTTTTGAGCTCCAGTTAATGTAACATCTTCAACAAAGAACAGTGTATTTTCAGAGAAGTGACAGGCAAAGGGCATTGGGACCTCTCTGGCTGGAGACTTCAGGGGAAGACAAATAAATGACAGATAAATAGTAGTGATTAAAGCTTGTTCATGTAGAGTCTTCCAGAATAATCTTTATAGTGACCGAAGTCTAAATTGCCTGCACTTTTTAACCTCTGTTCTCCCTGGAAGAACAAGAAGATGGGACGCCTTTACTGAATCTATGTCCAGCTTTTAGTGGGGAAAAAAAGGCAGGGGGGCATAATAGATAACTACAAATTATTGCTTATTGATTGCCTTCAGCTCAACCATCTTTCCTACTTTGTGGAAGCATATTCTGGCCTCCCACAACTGTAACTATGTAGTTCAGACGCATCCTCCACTTGATATTTATAACAAAATGGAAACTGCTAAAAATTGAGCCTGATTCCTGTTCTTGAGAATTTAAGGTTTATATGTCATAGAAGGGGTAAAATAGTTTTCAGACAAGCCTCCTGAATTTTTCCTGAAGTGATTTTGACATTATTCACTTCCATGTTTATAACAATTGATTCATCCTTTCAAAACACTTATTCACTTTGTCTCTATTCCATTTGAATGTCATACTCCTTGACAGAAAGGTTAGTGACAATGGTCTTCACTGGATAGAAAGGGTGCTGAGACTCACATTTAAGCTCATGATTCAGCCTGGAAACATCTTGGCCAACACAGGACAGCTTCCTACTTGAACCCAGCATTTCCGGTGCTGAATCTATTTTTTGTCTGAGTCTTCAAGTTGGACACAAGTTTGTCCCTGCCTCCACCAATTCCATAGCTTCATTTTAACCAACTCTACAAATATTTAATGAAAATTATGGTTTTCCCAAGGGTTTGTAAAGAATATTACCTTGCCCTATAGCTGTCTTCCTCTTCCCCTGTTTTGCAAGTCACGAACATTGATCAATTGTCCTGTGTTATTTTTCTGTACTGCATTTAGAATCTATTTCCTTTAACTTCATGCCTCAAAGCCAAAAACTCCTCTCCAGAACTGCTGAAAAAGAAAATGTAGTTGTCACAGAATGGATTGGCCAAATGTCTGCGGGTAGAGGGATGTGCTTCCAGACTTACAAAATAAATGACCTTATAATGCTGTGACATGGTACCTTGAAATTCTCACCATTAGAGATAACAAGTGGGGTCCGTTTCCTCACTACTTACTTTGTTGACGAAGTAGCTGGCTCGTGTCTTCAGGGAGGACTAGGGTATCCTGGCCTCTCCAGACTTCCTCCAGCTTTTGGTGGAGACTACTTTAAGCATATATATCTCATTCAACATATTTCTTGTTTTATTTCTAAATTGATAAGCCTGCACTGATTTAGACAAGGCATATATTCATGAATTTCCAGAATTTCATTCTCTTTAATTGAAGCATCAATTAAAAAAATTACTTTGTGCAATTGGGGATTTAGCTCAGTGGCAGAGCGCTTGCCTAGCACGCACAAGGCCCCAAATTCGGTCCTCAGCCCTGGAAAAAAAAATACTTTGTTATAGTATATTATAAAATTGTACGATTAAAAATATATATACTCAAAAATGCCAAAAAATCTACTGATTGGTTAAAACACATCCGAGTGTAAAAGCAAAAATCACTTAAGGAACTGCCCCTCTTCCTAGAGGAACAATGTGAAAAGACAAAAGTGGCAAGTGTTGGAAAAGAACATCCCATGACCAGGAATGGCGGTCATTCCTCGTCTCCATGACATGCATTTCAGCGGCCACAGGCCTGCTCCCTGAAGCATTTGCAGCTTTGCTGTGGCTAGATTTGTTCTTACAACAAAGGGAAAAAGTGGGATGTGAATGGACTGGATGTGTCCCAGATTGTCTCCTGCCACGTGTGCTGAGCATGGCAGAGAAATGACATGGAGGGAGATGGTTCCAAACACTTTGAGAACACCTCTTGACTTTTAGGTGTGGACTCCTATAGGTTAGAGGAACAAATTGATGTTTTCTTTAAAATCACTCTTATATTGACATTTGCAAAAACAAAATTACTTGTAAGTATCATAGGCAATATAAAAGACTAAAGATATATAAATAGCTGTCTTCCAGGTACACATTACAAAATGAACCAAAAATTCAAACAAATAAATGAAATCCGAGTGACTGTATCTGTAATTTTGAATCCTCCTGTTTTAACTAATTTGGGGAAGGGGAAATCAATTCATCTCTTTTCAGCTGGTTAAGGCCCAGCCTGAAAATGTGAATGCCTGTTGAGAGAGTAAATGCTGGATTTGGTTTGGGGATACACAAAGAGATACAAGAGAATTTCTGCATATTTCATAATGTTGCCTAGGGAAAACTCTATAAACAGGTAATATTTTTTTCTTTCAATAAAGCAAACTGTCAGAGTACGGAGATATTTTAGAGACTTTTTATTTGCACTCATTAAGTAAATCATTGTAGTTTTGCAACACTTTCTTCCTTTTTCCCCATATTCCTTTTCATTTGAATTGAGTATCGTTCCAAAGCTTTCTATTCTGCCTATATAGCTATCAATTCAGTTCACAAGCATTTTTTGCATTTATGTGGTTGTAGAGGTATATCATCATTATTTTATCAGTTGTCTGATAAATTAAACATTTGAGAAGACATGGCATGTTTTGTATTCATCACGCATGCGTTTGGCTGTTTGTCTAATTTTATTTCCATGTTTTGGTTACAAAGATGCAGTTTAATCAACAGCAATTGGTTTTATTCTCAGCATAATTGATGACAATAGTTCCTGCTAATTCCTGAGTATTAGATTTAATCACAAGAGGTAAGACCTCTGGAGTGAGGCCAAGTCTGATGATCCAGGCCATATCAACAGAGCACTCTCAGCACTGAAAAAATGTTCTGCTCCAAGTTCACTTTTCTTGGGCTGGAACCAGGCTGTCACTGTTGTTTGCTGGGTCACTTATGTAATAGGAGTTGAAACAGGTTTCCTGAGGCGAGAGCTTCGGCATACCATGTGGCTTTTCCCTAAGCAAACGCCAGGATTCTAAATGGATCAAGGATAAAGAAGGTTAGATACAGTAGTGTGATTCTGGAAAACATTAAAGATAAATTTATTATATTGTTCAGCAAAGATGCTTGTGTCACTATTCTCATCATCTCCATATTTTAAGTGGTCTTTTCTTGTAAAATAAAAACTAACATTTCCATAAGGGCTTTATAATTTCTCCCAGTAAAAATTATGCTAAAGTACAGTACAAAACAAGAAAAAAAAAACCTTCTTCTTTTTAAAATGTGGGATGGGAATTTGAAAAGGTACTTTTGTGTTTTCTTTTTCTTTTCTTTCTTTCTTTCTTTTTTTCTTTTTTCTTTCTTTCTTTTTTTTTTTTTTTTTTTTTTTTTTTTTTTTTTTTTTTTTTTTTTTTTTTTTTTTTTTTTTTTTTTTTTTTTTTTTTTTTTTTTTTTTTTTTTTTTTTTTTTTTTTTTTTTTTTTTTTTTTTTTTTTTTTTTCTTTATTTTTTCTTGGTCAATTGTCTTTCCGTTAACTTCAGTTCCCTAACTAAACATAGTTGTTTTTTTTTTTCTTTTTCTCTAAATATAAAGACAAATGTGAGAATTATGTGTTTTGCTAGGTATTTTAATACAGACCAATTACTTAAAAATAGCCATATAGAGATATCCCCAACTATTTCAGATAAAAATAGGAAAAAAAATAATATGGAGTGGAAGGTGCCTCTAAGGACAGAGAAGCAGAAGATAAAAATCAGAAAAATACTTTTGTTTTATGGAAACAAGTTCAAATTTCAAATTTTGAATGAAGATGTGTTAGTTTCTTTCCATAGTGGCAGATAAAGGACATGGGGGACAATGGTTGTTTTGATGCAAGCTGTCTGATTTCATTCAATTGTCAGTTGGCTTTGTTGCATTTAAGCCTGTGTCAAAGTAGCACAGCATGGCAGGAAGCATATGGTGGAACAAAACTGCTCACCTTAAAGTAGCTGGGGAGCAAAGAGAGAAACAGGAAGTGAGGATCTGGGGTCCACATATCCTCTGTAAGCATACATCTTCAATGGCCCAGCTTCATTCCACTTGGCCTCACCTCCTAAATGTTCTACCACCCCCCAGGAATACCTAGACTGGGAACCAAATCTTCACATGGACCTTTGGGGACATCCAAAATCCAAACTACAGCAGAAGGTATTAGTTAAATTAAGTTGCTAATGGAATAAGCAGCAAGATTGTTTTTCTCATAGCTTTCATAATAAAATTTAGAAATGCAGTTATGTGCTGGTTAATAATAGGGATGCTCTCTAAAATGCATCATTAGGTGGTTTCATCATTGTGCAAACAGCATAGAATATACTCATGTGAGCCAATATCACTAGGTGGCATAGTGTTACGGTGCCATTGTCATACACTCAGTCCCTCAATAATGAAATTGTCATTGTATGGGACATGACTATTTAGTACATATGATGGAAATTATGTTATTGAAATTGCTGGTGCTTGTTTGCTTTCTTTAAAGGATTTTCAGTTATGGTCACAATCTAACTGTGTAATAAGACCCAAAAATACCCCCATGGCATATATAACTCCATTAGTCAAGATTCTCCACAGAAATAGAATTAAGAGAATATGTATAGCTGCCTGCATATTTTGAGAGATTCATTTAAAGAAACTGGTTGAAGCAGTTGCAGAAGCTTGAAAGTCTAGCATGTATCAAGTAGGCCGGCAATCTGGAAACTCTTGGGCAGGATTTGGCACTAAGTCTTAAAGTAGATTTCAAAATTCACCACAGTAACACTCTGATTACTGTTTTTTCTTTTTTGTTTCTTTTTCTTTTTGTAGAGGCTAGTCTCCTGAGCTCAAAGAATCTTCTTGTCGCAGCCTCTTGAATCTTAAGTAATTGGGACTACAGGCATGAACTACAATACCTGTCTCTAATCAGCATTTTATTAACTAACCTGGTATTATGGCCTAGCCAAGTTGACATGTAAAAGTAACCATCAAAGTCCACCTCTTGTCAGCATAATATCTTATATATGATGCATGTTTCTTTAACTCTACGTGACATTTACATGAAAAACACAACAAAGTCATGCTTTGAATCAACATAGTACATTTATCCTTCATAAAATAATAAAACACACTAAAAACTTTCCCTACACGGGATGCAAATTCCTTGGATAATGATTGCTTTCATCAAAATCTTATAACTTAAATACTAAGATGCAAAGTTGATTCATTAATAAATCTTATGTTACATGATATGATTGAGGAAGAAATCAAGGATATTATATGTAAATGTAAATATATACAAAGTTAAAACAAATCACCTCAGCCAGTAGTGTAACTCCCTTCTTTGTCATTGATTCAGAGTTATGTGTTGCTCAAAGAGGCTGGTTAATATTTTAATTTCCAGTTCCCTAGAATTATTGTTTCTCTTAATGGAACCATTCTTTTCTTTGAGTGAATACCAAATGCTTATTTGTTAGTGAGTGTCTTGTTGACGTAAGGATGAGTGGTAACATTCCCATTCCTCTACCTATGTGTCCTGGCTCTGGTAAGAACAGTACCACATACTGAATGTAGGTTTAGAACATGCAGAGTTTCTGGAGGATTCACTTAGATGTTGAGGTAACTGAGTCTTCAAAAAACCTTCCCACCATTCTGTGAAGACAACTTCTTCAGAATAGTGGATAACATGGTAAAACCAGTGAATTCTGTGAGTGTAGGCCCATTTCTGCACTTGTGTTCTGTGAAGTGAGTTCCATGATCCATGATCAGAAACAATTCTGTGTGGAACATCGTGAGAGTGAATATGTCTTCTGTAAGTCCATGGATGATTTTATTCTTTTTTCTTTTTTTAAAGAGAGAAGGTCAGAGAGAGAGAGAGAGAGAAACAATTTTTATTGAGTTTTTCACATGGGTTTTGTTGCTCTTACACGCAGTTGTGTACATGGGTGCTGGGGTTTGGACCCCTGTACTTGCGCATGCCGGGCAAGCGCTATAACTGCTGAGCCACTGCTCCAGCCCCACCATGAATAGTAGTTTTAGCAAAAGCATGTGTACAAGGAAAACAAACATGCCTAGAGAAAATGTCTATTACAAGAGGCAAATAATTCAGCCCTTTGTACAATGAAAGTAGTTTAACAGCCAATAGTTATCATGGTCCTTCAAAGTTCCTGACCATCTATCTAGATTATGTGAAACAGCTCAAATATATATATATATAGTAGTAGATCTATCATTTATTTCTTTTTTCCTTTTTTTGACAACAAAATATTTAATTTTTTAAGATAAATCTTATGTAAACCTGGAGTGCATAACATGATATTATAACATCTGTAAAGATATTAAAATGGACATGTTATTTTTCATTGAGGTATTATTTATAATGATCAAGATTTGTAGTTCATCTAAGTGTCTATCAATGTATGAATGGATAAACTCTGTAAACAGGTATACAAAATATAATACACACTCAATGAAATTGCCTTATGAAGGAGGAGATCCTGACATTTGTTACAATGGTAATGAACTTCAGGGAGAATATGCTAAGTGAAATAAGTGAGACACAGAATAAAAACATCGCATGCTCTCACTTGTGTGGAATCAAAAAAAATAAAAGTCAAATATACAGAGATATAGTATGAAACAATAGTTACCAAGGATAAGTGAGAATGTGATGTGGGTTAAATAATACAAATATTTTTCTTCTTCTAAATAAATTGAACAACCAAGTGCAGTATTCAAGTTCTTCCCAATGAGTTGGGGAGGATTCCCTTAACCACTACACTTCAGGGATGTTCCAGAGAGGGGCTGATAGTACTGTACGCATCCACTTTTATGTAATGCCTACATGTTATACCTCTGTAAACCGGGGCCAACTTTTCCTCAACCATCTGATTCTAGATCAATCGTCGTGAGACCATAGGGTTGAGCTGAGAGAGAGAAGTTAAAGTAGCAAAATCAGAGATCATGAACACCTGAACCATTCTCATGAAAAGTATTCATACCTTCAGGCTTACTTGAGTGCAGTCTCATATATAACACTTCCCACTTGATGAAGGAGAATGTCTATGCACATAAAACTTTTCAGTCTGTAGAATAGATAATATTCAGTTCATTACAGATTCTGGCTTATGGTCAAGCATTCAGTCAGTACTAATGCCCAATAGCTAACTAATACGTGTTGTACAAAAAAAAAAAAAAACAGTAGTTATTGAGAGAGTACAGCAAGACTCTGCTCCCTAATCCTAAAAGTCTAGCTATGAATCGTTTATAGGGGCCTTCCAAAGACTTTAAACAACACCCCTGTTTACCACTGCCACTTCATGCATGCTCAATCACAGGGCTTAAGAAGCAAAGTGGCTAGTCCTGTTGCAGAGCCTTCTCTGGTACTGCGAACTTTGAAAAAACCATTAGCTTTGGTGGTCACCCTTTAAATGAACCAGAATATTACACTTACTGAGGAAGGTGTTACCTGGAAAATCCAAAGAGACGCAGATGGCACTGTCTCCCTTTTTAAGTTGAAAACAAGGAACAGTAACTGATCATTCATCTTGGAAGGAATATCTTAAAGTTTTCCACATCATTGGGTTCCTAGAAGTTTCACTGAGGAAAAAGACCCTTGATTTTTTTTCTCATAATTATCCACCACATTATGACACACAGATGTCTGGTCAGTTATGTCTTGAGTACTTGCTACTTCCCATTCACTAGTTCCAATCTTCATAATATCATTAATACAGTAGACCTGGGTAATGTCTTATGGAACAGAAACACCATTCAGAATCCCTATGAACTACATAATGAAATAGGGCTGGAGAGCTGATATATCCCTGAGGTAGAACAGTGAAGACATACCGCTCACATCACCACCCAAAAGCAACCTGTTTCTGGTGGGTCTTATGGCCAGATAAAGAAAAAGTCATTCACTAGATCAATAACTGTACATCAGGTATCAGGGGATGTCTAAATTTGTTCAAATAATAAATTCACATCATATACAGTATACAAAATTAGAGTCAGTATTTGGTTAAGTTTACAAGTAATCCACTGCCATTCAGCAAGATACATTTGTGCAGATCATATAGATTGAGTGGGAATCATCACTCCAAAGTTTACAAGTCCTTGATGTATTAATAATCTCTTCAATGTCCCCAGGATTTCAGTATTGCTTTTAATCACTGTTATGGTTCCAATGCATGTTGTCCCTCAACATTTCCTGTGTTAACGCAGGAATGTTCGGAGGTAAAATGATTGCATTTTGAGAGCTGAAACCTATGCCATTCATCTTAGTTTTAATTGCCTGACTGGGTAATAACTATAAGCAGGGAGCCTTGGCTGGAGTAGGTGGGTCACTGGGGACCTGCCCTGGAAGTGTTCATCTTACTCTCTCTACTTTCTGGCTGCTCTGAGCTGAGCAGCCCTCCTCCATTACTTGGTTCTGCCATGGTGCTCTCCCTCACAATTGTTCCAGAACAGTGGATTTGTCCAACCATGAACTAGACCTCTAGAACCATGAGCTGAAGAACCTTTACTTCCTCTAAGTTGTTCTTATCAGGTATTTGTGTCACAGCAATGGAAATCTGACTAACACAGTCACTACTTTTTTCCTAGATAAAGGCAACTTTAATGAATTCCACTTGGCCTTTATCTCCATATTCCTCATTTCACATGTCAGGGAAGCAGCACAGCAATTCAGTCAGTTGCTGAACATCTGTGTTCCACTTATGCATTATGGAACTGGGGAAATAACCACAGGATAGTTTCAGGAAACCAGGAGACCAATTATGAATTGAACTTGAGCTAAAATTCAATTGGTCATATAACATCCACATACCTTTCTCTGACTAGTGGACACCAGTGGCATTTTGTATTTTCTAGAATCACTGTGAGTTCAGAGCCAGAGCCTAGAATTTACCAAAACATCTGGATTCCTTTTCTCCAATGAACTCTTATTCTGGTCAAAGACTGTAGGTCCCTTTGGGGAAGGATGGGAGAATGATTCACAGTGTCAACTATTGAAAGAGAGTACTTGGATCCTTCTTTTGCGGGACCCAAACTATCCGTTACTCAAGGGGTTCCTGGACTATAAATGTCTCAAGTCTGGGAACTGATTGAAGGTTTTGGCTCTCCAGTGATTAATATTAGAATTGTGTTCACTTAACCTAGAACATTTTTTAATGAAGATCAAGTAGTTCACTTCTAAGGACAAATTGTCAGCCTGTCAACACTTTAGGCCTCCCAGAATCAAACTATTGTGATTACTGCTCTGACCCTGTCATCCATTATTGTAACCCTGCCTTCTTTCTCTTTGGTGACAAAGTGCTAACACTTGACCCTTGCCATTCCAGGATCCAATTACTACCATTGCATTTAAGGATTCCATATCAATGACAGCAATTCCCACTAATTTCTGCCCTACAAAGAGCAACCACAGAAATCCTCAACAGTGTTATGCTCCCTTCACAAATTTATTCCTCACAGTTTTATTAGAAGGTGAAGTTTCTAGCCCTTTCAGGGTGAGTGAATAGAAATATCTCCACTTACATTTTTATACTCTTTAGTCTTTGTTTTTTTCTTCCTGTGCAATATTTCAAGGCCATTCTGACATTTTGCTTGCCATTTAGTGTAGGACATTTTTTTGGTCCTCATTTATGCCAAACACATTAGCAAACTTTTAGAACCCTTTCTAATACCACATTGTTAAATCCTGAATCTTCATTGACTGGAGCCATATTTATAAATTTGACCTAATCCAAACTTATATTCCTTCCACGTCATTAATATCAATTCTCACACATACTTTCTAAAATTGTTTTGAATAAATTGAAAAAAATATGCAGTGTTTTTGGAGTTCAGGATACCTTCTCATGTGTACCTCACATTTAGGGACCTGTTGGGACTTGACTTGTTTTAGATGTAGAGGCAAAGGTGAATGGTAGGATTGAATCCAGAGGACACTAAGCATTGTCTTTGTGGACAACAATTTAAGTGGAGGCCTTAACTCTGCTGTTAAGGAAGACTCAGAGGAATTTACAAGTTCCCTGACCCCAGCGTTATTGCAACATTCACAGTCTCCATTCTGATATTTAGCATCCTGGTTGTTCCTAACTAATGCTTTACTCTAACAGAAGACATGCTGTGAGTTTGGAAATTTATTTGTGAAATAATTCAGTCCCTACAAGGATGAGACTCTGGGTTTAATGTTTTAGAAATCCTAGTCTGGTAGCTGTAGGAGATAAGTATTTATTTAGAACAGGCATAGAAATCTTCATGTTATGTATGCAGAGTTTAAGTCAGGATTTAAACGCCTTAGCTCATCCTTGTTCTTCTCTCTGGCATAGTTAAGAGCAAGCAGCCAATCTCATTATGCTCTCTGATAAAAATATTCTGAGTTGTGGTCACTAAGAACATTTCCTTGTTAGAGGTGTTTGATTAAGCACATCCAACAGTGATAGTTTGTTCATCTCTTTTGTCTCTTCATGTCATGGACTGCCTATGGTCTTGTTAATTTGGAAATAGAATCTTTAGAACCTCTAAATCTAAGAAGATTAGAGAATCATTCTGGAAACCTATGAAATAATTCAGAAGATTCATCCTTAGGATTCTGTTTCTTTAGAATCACCCTTGGTAGCGAAATCTATCTGACTCTGTATCTTTTTCTCTAGAGTATTCCGGAGAATTTGAACTGGCATGTATGTGGCTAACATGATTATCAGGGCCAGCAATTTCAAAATTCCATCAGTTCAGAAAGCTGGAAATTTTTAGGTAGAAGAGGATGGTACAGTCTTGAGGCAGAATTTCTTCTTAGAAAAACCTCTGTTTACTAATAAGGCTTTTCAATGAATTCTATGAGACCCATTCATTTTGTTGAGACTAATTTCCTTTTCATAAAGGAAGCTGATTAAAGAATAAACATCTACAAAGTACTTTCACAGTACCCCCTAGCCAGTGCTTGATTGAATAAGTTGATACCATAGCCCAGCCAAGTTGGCATACGTAGCTAATCAGCACAAATATTAAGTATTTGTTTTACTCAGGAAACAAAATAGGGATGGAAGGGTTGTTCTGTTTCACTCTGTCTTGTGCATCATCTAGAGCAGCTTTGCTCCATATGTGTAATTCTGAAGCCAGGCCAAGTGTGCTGTATCTCCTTGAGGAATATTATCTCACCAAGTAGCAGAAGCACAAGAGAGTAGGTAGGAACAAATGAGACCTTTAGAGATGCTAGAATGTGGTAACTTTTACTCATTTACCATAGGGGTTTGTGTAAATAATTTTGGAGTGTGTGTGTGTGTGCGTGGGAGGGCGTTGATGATAAAACCTAGGGCCTCTGGCCTCACGCATGCTGGGCATGTGGTCTATCACCGAGTCACATCTTTAGCCTGATATGAACAATTTTGATAGACTGTGTTCTAGAATACGTTAAAAGCAAAATAAACTTTAGTATACAGCTTCCATATATATTGGCATCGCACAACTAAGTAGATGAATGAAGAGATACCGGGAGAGAAATTTCTCATTGTTGGAACAGAAATGGACAAATAAGTAAGGAGAAGATTAGCATGGCACATGTATTTATGTATCACTACAAACTCCAGCTTCATTTAATAAAGATACAGATAGTCACAGAAACATTTACAGATATGTGCATAATATCATGTATTGGCATACACACTTGCATTTCCTTACTCCATCTGTTGAGAAGGCCTAGAGGAAATGTTTGAATCAATCAATAAATGGGGGAAGAAAAAGCACATCTCTTGGGTAGAACAACTTCCAATGATTCAAGTAGATATTCCCTCCTGCTGGATGGGAAGCATAAATCCCAGATCCTTAGGTGTGGTCTACTCATACTGATGTCTCTGCCAAGAGTAGAGGGTGGAGAAGGAGAAAAAAGAGAAATGACAATGGAGAAATCTGACCAATACTACCTCTTCCATGTGATTGTAGGTTAGCAAACACTAATAATGTTGTTGTATTGCTGGCATTTATCCTTGGACAGATGGGATGAAAATGACAATTTTCCTCTTCATTTTTCTCCAACCAAACCATAACTCCAAAGTAATTATGAAGAAAAATGTAATGCTTCCAATGGAGGAACATTAACAAATCCCTGACCAATTCTCCTCAAGTTCTTTAAAGACAGCCAAGAATAGCCTTAGGAGACAAGATGAGTAAATACAACCTGATCCCCCCAGTGGGACCTGGGGACCAAAAAAGAACATTAGGAAAAAATAAAGGAACTATGAAGAAAATTCAGCCTTTAGATGGTAATGGTATATCAATAATGTTTCATTAATTGCAATGTCTAGGTCATAATATTATAAATGTTAATACAGAAACTAAACTGTTTTAACATGTTTTATAATTTATAATTGCTAAAATAGTTTTATTTTATCTATAAAATTCTATCACTTAGTAATTAAAATGTTTTGAAAGCCTTTTTAACCTCTTTTCTGGATGAACAACTGCTATTGTCTAATGTTTCGTTGAAAAGGGATGGAAGATCAAACTTTAAAAATAAGAAGATATGCTAAAATAATAAAGGGAAAGATACAGCCCCTGCTCAAACTCATCTTATTATTAAGATATAGTGGCATCTTAAAACATATATACTAAAATAAAATGGCATATGAAACTAATTATGAAGTTGAGTTTAGATAACTCGCTAATATCCTTATATCTATTTCAGCAGGAAATTGGTTTTAGACACTTCTTATTTATATATAATCAATAAATACTAAAGTTTTGTAGTAAAGGAATAACTTTATGCAAAGATTAGAAATAGGCAGATATTTAAAGGTTTTTCAAAGACAATCTTCAGGAACAAATTTGAAACATGATTGCCAAATAATAGCAAATTTATTAAGAACGTTAAAATATTAAGTAATTTGTATGGTCATAAAATTGTCATTTTATATGTAAGTGATTTGTTAGCTAACTATATTTTAATCAGTCAGCTTATGCATTACAATAAATTAAAACCATGCTCAAAATCCACAAGATTCATCCAGGGAAATTACTTAACATATTATACAACATGTTCATTTTCTTCTGTACATGGCCAATCCTCTCTTTCAAAGACAATTACCCATCAGTTCAGTGACAGTGTGCGTGACACTTCCCACTGTTCTACCCCACTAACCTGACCGAGCATTTTTCAACCTCATTCAACAACAAAAAAATAAAGAAGAAGAAGAATAAAGAGGTTTACTGCTTCAAAAATGTACAGTAATTTGAATAGTATTTTGAAATTAACCATATATTGTATTTTTTCATTTTATATTTATAGCTTTATGGTTCATACATTGTACTTTTTTATTAAAGAGAGCGGGACAGTGAGAAAGAAAGAGAAAGAATCAATTTTTTATTTCGTTTTTCATGTGGTTTCCGTTGCTCAGGCACTTGGTTGTGGACGTGGTGCTAGGGTTTGAACCTGCATACTCGTGCATGCCAGGCTAATGCCGTAACCACTCCAGCCCCATTCATACGTTGTGTTTTGAAGTCTTATTTACTTAACCAATATCATTTGGTTCTGCATTGTTTTCTTTTACAGAGCACGGATATCAATTTTGTGCTATCTCTCTTACTTTTCTTGAGTTTATGATACAATGAAACAAAACTCTCTAATAGAATTTAAAGAGCCCTTATATGATTTAAATCTACATCCATTATTTAGGTATTATATTGACCCTTAAGTGAAAATCTGTAGTGTTTATTTCCTGCATTATCATAGTATTATGCACTCTGATACAGAGCTCCTTGAATCATACCATTTAAAGAATAAAATTTTAAGATCCATAGAGAATTATTCATGCATGCAGCTTTTTAATTAAAAAGAAAAAGATTAGTCAACCTTTTTTCAAGAGATAACCAGATGAAAAGTGACTCTTAATTACTCTGTTTTGAAGTTTCTTTCCCACCTGCAAATGCAGGTTTCAAAATGAATGGTGAGATTGAGCTACCCCCTGAGAAAAGGGGTAAATCATGTCATAGAGGGTGTCTGAGAGCTCTCCATCACACACAGATTCAGTATGTTCATACTTCACCAACCGTGGGCGTGGAGACCTTTTCAGCCCTTCCCTCTCCTCTGTGTATTTTTCTAGTTCTTACTGCTTGTATGCGGTTGCAAATGCAGCTTTCCCCTGGGATCTGCTGGGCCATTTCTTAGGCTGTACCGGTGTCCTCCTCTGTGATACTTGATGTGTGCTTCATGGCTTCCCATTTCTCTTTTTCTCTTTTCAGACCACATCCTTTGCAGTGCCATAGCACATGGATTTCAGAACCGCCTGTGAGGAGGTAGGTGACATAGCATGTTTCATTTTGCATAAGGAACAGGAACCCTTGGCCCCACTTTCTGGGGGTGGAACACTGCTTTTGGCAGAAGCTGAGTGATGGGCTCCTTTTGCTTCCAGAGTACATTTTCTTTCTATAAAATTAGAAAACCAAAGCATGCTTGGGGAAACCCTGGATTTTAACTCTTTTGAGAAGATTGGAAACGGGGATGGAGCAGTGGCTCAGCAGGTGGACGCGAGTTCAAATCCCCAGCACCACGTACACAACAAAGAGTCTGAGGAATGAAAGTCACATGAAAAACTAAATAAAGATTGATTTTCTCTCTGTGTCCCCTCTTTCTTAAAAAAAAAAAAAAGAAGAAGATTGAAAAAGCATCTAATTATTGAATTGCTTCTCTCCATCAACTCAGTATCTGAGTGATGGATTGGAAGGAATTCTTTGCACATACGTAATTAAAAATTGGAAGGCATTTAAAGGTTTTTTATTACACATGGGGGCACTAAAATCTTACAATTTTATAATTCTAATGTTATTTAAATACTTCAATATTATATGAATATTAGTACATAGCAATTTGATTTCTTTAAAGAATGACATCACACTCTTGTTTGAGTCAAAGTGATGCATTACTCTTTCAAGGATATTAAAAACCACTCACCACTGGAGTGTAGAGTTCAATAGTTCTTGGAAAAGGGACCCCGGGGAACATAACACTTCTATCTTAGGAAGAAAGGCTATCTCCTTTTCATTAAAAAGGAGTTATTCAAAGCACTATTTTTTCAATCTTCAGGCAAAATGTAAATACTCATAGTATAAAAATACTTGATTTTTTAAAAATTTTTAGAATTTTTTTATTGTCTGTAACTCAAAAAAAAAAAAAAAAGGCCATTACAGGATTACCTAAGGTAGTATTAGAATCAAACCAAAGCAATCACAGACTTCCATTCTTAGCATTTGTGAAGATTTTTCTTTCAATGAAATGTCATGTATTTAAGTTTCTCTCATGAATTTGAGATGAATAATTCCTTATTTTTCTCCAGAGCCATAGTAAAAAAGAAAAAAAATGCATTTAAAAATTTGTTATGGTTGGTGTTGATTTTAGAATGTAAGTATACATTCTTTTAGAAAAGAAGTAAATTACTTTCAACTTTTAGTTCTAATGTTTCTTTTCCTTTTCAAACATTCAAGTGTATGTTTTTTACTTATCTCTGTCACAGCACTTTTCAAATTGCATTGTATTTATTTGTTTATACCTCTGTCATTTGCTACACTCAATACTATTAAGGTGAAAGTACATAATAAATTACTCACGTCTTAAACCCAGAATCTTAGAATTCATACATTTTTCTTAATTAAATTAATGCTTTAGAGGTTTTGTGAACTATTTTTAAGCTTAAATTTTAATTGTGTCATATCTAGTTTTAATTGCATGCTCTTAATTTTGAAAGCAGCAAAATTCTATGTTTATCAAAATGTTATCTTCTTTTGAGCAGCAAAGCGCTCATTTAATCTCAATGAATATTTGTATTAATAAGAGACATGTGGGACCTATTTCAAACTCATATGTTAGAGAGGAGTAATAGGTACTATTATAACTAATGATTTATATTGGACTTCAGAGTCTGACATAAGTTTTCCTAGATCTCCATTCACATTACATTGTTTTGATGTACTTTCTTGGGATATCTATCAGATTCTATTTAAGGCTGAAAAGATTTATTGTCCATTGGAAATACCATTCGACCACTGTACCTGTTTCCATGACAGAAGTTTCTTTTTCTCTTGCAATGAGCCTTTTGAGAATCTGTACCATGGTGGACTCTATCCCCAGTTGGGAGCACATTCCCACGCTGCTCAGCACCATACCCATGTGTCTTCTGCACACTGTCCAGATTGGCAGAACACTGAACTCTGGCTCTGAACGTGATGAGCTTTCTCTGAAGATGGAGCCGAGGCAAAGGGTTTGCCTGAAATGTAGTCTTAGATTATTTACCTGGACATAAACCATAAAAATAATTTAGATTATTTAACTGGACATAGACCACAAAAATTATTTGCCTGTGAGGAAATCTATTTTATGAAATATCAAGTGCCATTTAATTGGTTAAAAGTAAAGCTATAATATGTAGCCTAGAACTCCTAGTAAGAAGTTTATTTTTTTTTTAAAGAAAGAGGGACAGTGAGAGAGACAGAGAAAGAGAGAAACAACTTTATTTAGTTTTTCACATGGCCTTAGTTGCTTCAACACTTCGTTGTGTACGTGGTGCTGGGCTTTGAACCCTGGTCCTCATGCTTGCCAGGCAAGCACCGAAACCACAGAGCTACCACTCCAGCCCCTGGTAAGAAGTTTAAACCTCTTTCTGAAAATTACATTAGAGTAAAACATACATGAAATAAAACTTGTTTTCTATTGACTATTAATAAACATTTGAAGATGAAAATCTGATTTCAATGCCTGTCAGATCAGGGTAGACTATTTCCATGTGGATGCCAGGAGTTTTCTTTTCTGTAAAGAAATAAAGAAGCCTGAGCAGATAATTTCCATTTAAAAGCACCTTGAGTATCTAACACAAATCCTTTTTAATGTAATGAGTTATTGATTGCTTGAGAAATTTCTTCTCTGGAAAACAAAATGTTGCAATTCATATATATACATATATATTGTATATTGGAATATAATGCTACATATATATTTAGAAGTCTAGCAAAAAACAAAAGTGAAGGTAGAAACTTATAGAAAATACTTTAGGACATATATAAAATATTCCATGTGAAGAAAAATACACATTTAAGCTGACAATAAGTAAGTATACATATAGCCACACCCTGATTATTTCTGCTTTTAAAAAGTATAATAAATCTCTCAATAAAAAAAAGTGTCATCAGAAATTTCAACTTTGGTGGGTTTATTAACTAAACTTAGCTAAATTTATCTTGTTTAAGGTTTCACTTTAGCTTCCACATATAAGAGAAAACATTCAGCCCTTAAGTCTCTGTGTTTGGGATATTTCGCTCAGTGTGATTTTTTTCCATTTCCATCCATTTAGCTGAAAAAGCCATGATTTCACATAAGCTGGGGGAACTATAACTATGAAGGTGGAGGAGAAGACAGGGTGGGAGGGAGAGGATGGAGGGATAAGAGAGGTTATCAATACCGCTGGGTACACTCAACTCCCATGAGAAGCCAAACTATACTTAGGCAGGCATATAAACTCAGAAATTTCAATAATTAATATACATATATATGCTCATTTCTATCTATAGCATGGAGGTATTACAGAGGAGACATGAGATTGGGGAATTTGGATTAAGGAGGAAAGAACCTGGACTGGGATCTCACTTTGTTAATACCTATGTATGCATGAATATGTAACAATTCCTTCCAATATATAAGACTATGTTGAATCTCCGCCCCCCCAAAAAAAACTAAGCTAGTGTTTCAATAGAAAAATGCATATTTTTTTTACCATAAATCATGAATTTGAGGTAATGCGGTTACTGGTTCTCCGGATTAATATGCGATTACCAGTGGATATGTAAAACCGGAATATGAACTATAGTCTAAACAATGTAAAAATGATCTGTCTACAGGGTTTTATTTAATAAAATTAATTTTAATGGGAAGAAAGTGTCAGAATAACTTATGTGTTTGAGGCAATAATTTCTTTAATTTAGTTTTTCATTTTCACGTTTGCCTTTGTTAAAGTATGATCCATATCTTTGTGTTGATTATAAAAGTTCATATGTCTTTTAACATATACAGTCTTACACTGCATAATGACATTCTACTCACTAACAAAAGCCTGTCATAACCATCTTAGCCTGTGTGAGCACCCCATAATGATAAAATCACCTGACAGTGTCCTTCTCAGAACTTACCCCATCATAAGCAACATGTGACAGCATTAAATAATTTATACACATACATCCTTTTAGTTCCTTTTATAATGAAATATATAGTATTTGACTATGTCTCAATTGTAGAGAACTTCTGACTTCCCGCATCGAATGTTTAATAATTTAAGTTTGTGAAATAAACTGGCAAAAGACAGATTAACAGGGAAAAAAGCATACAAGTATTTTAATGTACCAAAACATGCTATCCATATACAGAATATGAGACACAAAGGTCAGAAAGTTGAAGCTAACTATCCTCCTCATAGGGGAGAGATAAGAGGGGTGAAACAAATTCAGACAACTTTAAAGGGCTAGTAAATTCTTATGTGGACAGATGTATGGGCCTGGGATAAATTTCCCCTGAGCTCTAGATATGATGCTTGACTTTGAGTCTTCCTCGTTGCAACCTGAATCTGGTCTTCTATGGTTAGTACAATTTCAGGAAGAAAATCAGAAACAATTGTTTTTCTCTTTGGGGGCATCTTAATGGGTAAATATGGGAAATTTGCAAAATGCCTCTCCCCGTGAAAGGAAAAACAAGGTAAGATCAGAGGGGCCTTGAATCTGAAGCATGTTTACTCAGATGGTGCTACTTCCTCAACACTAACATGATCAATAAATGTTGAACGGAATCCTACTAAGAACAAACTACTACACTAGTTTATATCGATTAATAATCATCAGTAATGAAAAAAAGTAATAACCTATTATTGAAGTCATTCAATAACAGTATACAAGAGGAAGGTAAAAATGATAGTTAGCTAACTAATCTTGATGTTGTGATGCCAAAATACAGTAGGGTTGCATATTAATTTTATGAAAGCCCTGAGTTCTAAAGAGTGAGGACTCCTTCTTGTATGGAATGTTTCCTAGGTCTCAGATAAAAAGGAGTCTTATTCCAGTATTTAAAAAAGGACTAGAATTCAGCTAAGGAGAAAGCCAAGATTAGAAGTAATCCAGAAAGGGGTGGGTAAAAGATAAAATACAGTTTGAAACACCTTGCCTGAAATAATATTTAGTGAACTACTGCTGTGATATAGTTCAGTAAATTCAATTGCATATTACTTAAGCCCACAAATTTACAAAGCAAATTAATTTGTATTTGTCAACCAAGATATAGAAATACCTGCAAGTGTATTTGTAATTTATTTTATAGATTCTTAAATTTTAAGTGGAAAATAGATGATGGTCTACTTTTTAAAGTTCCATATTAGGTACTAAATTGAAGAAAATATAAAGTCTTAAAAAAGCTTTAGTATAAGGGGCTGGAGTGGTGGCTCAGTGGTAGCGTTTACCTGATATGCACAAGGACCCAGGTTCGAATCCTAGCACCACATACACAACTATGTGTTGCAAAAATAAGAGGAAAATCTAAATAAAATTGATTCTCTCTTTTTTCTCTCACCCTTGTCTCCCTCTCTATCTCTCTGTCTCTGAAAAAAAAAACAAAAAAAGAAGCTTAAATGTGAGATTTGTTTATACAACAAAGTAAATCTCTGAAAATTTATAATCAAATTTCATTGATTGGAGAAAGCATAGGCAATGAGTAGAGTTTTAAAGTATTGCCTTTTACATAACTAACTAAAGTCACTTTTTAATAATTCCTTTATGCAAATAGACTTCAATATGGAGTCTGTAAAATTTACATATTTCACAGGGTCATTGATCAGGCACAGAAAATAATATTGGAGTTATGCTGCCTTTATGACTCATACCTCATTTAGTTATTTATTTTTGTATCAGGGGTTGAACCCAGCAGTGCTTAAACCACTAAGTTGCATTCCTAGCCTGATTTTTTCACTTTTTTCTTAAATTTTGACACACTGATTTGCTAAGGCCCATAAAGTTGCTGGCTTTGGATTTGTGATCCTCTTACCTCAGCCTCCCAAACTGCTGGTATTATAGGTGTGTGCCACCATGCCTGGCCCTTCTTTAAATTTTTAAGTTGTATGTATACTTTAAAATTTTCAAATTTATAAGATATTTTTACATGCTATCTATAAATACATAGCACATATATTTTTTCACTTATGTGCAATGCAACACATAATCAATAGTTTGGAGATGAAAAATTAATTGCTTTTTGTTAATTAAGAAAAAGAAAGATGGCTATGCATCTGAAGTTTACAATTAAATTCAGGGCCAGCGTTTACTTTGATTTCCAGTTTCTAACCAGTTTGAGTCCTGGGATCTGTGAAGACTTCGCACTGTGGCTTGTTTTAGGTTGAACACCAGCGGCCATCTCACTTTCTTGTCTCCCCTTCTCATCCCTTGAAGCAATCATGGGGAAGTGGAGATAAAACCTCTCCCCACATCAGACAGGGTCCTTGTAGCATGGCTTTGGGGAGAAATCATCTATTTGCACCAGAGTGGTCTCATCATTTTTCCCCTACAGTGGTCTTTGCTTTGACATCTAATGAGCCACTGGTGCAAGATGACATTGTCCTTTTCCGAATTATTCACACTGAATGTGTGTGTATGTGTGTGTGCACGTGCACATGTGCTGAGGATGGATCCCAGACATGCCAGGGACACGCTCTGCCACTGAGCTGCAACCTCAGCTCTCTAGGGAGATTTTGATGCCCAAAATTCTCCATCCAGTGGAAGATGCTAAGGGCCATGCCATCATACTTAGGATGCTTGATGTTTGGGGAGATATCCCTAATGTAAGTGATAAAGAACACATAACCTGATCCCAAAGCCTGGCTTTTGTCCTACCCTTTTGTCCTGGATTGTTGGACAGCAAAACAAATTAACATTTCTTTGTGTGGACTAAACATGTCTAAGTGGTTGTTAAGAACAAATAAATGAAATGTGGGTCCACATTTCTTCAGAGAGGATCCCCATGCAACCACTGTTCTCAGGAGAACATCCTGGAACTGATTCCCTCCTCTACTTGAATGTCCTTAAGGAACTCTGAGAGCAGTAGTTTACCAGTTCCTAACATACCCTACCCAAAGTCTATGCTCTGAACAGTAACCATATTTTCCCTTTCTCAATTACTCTCCATCTTCCACTCTGCGATAAGAAATTAGTTAGAACATATTATTTCACCACTGGCATTTTGCTAGGGAATCTCTGTCACCTTCAAACCCATGCTACATCATACAGGGCCTGGCCCTGTCTCATCCTCACCCCACATTTCTATTCCACGGGACCACACAGACCCAGCACTGAAACTGCATTTTGCTTTCATCTTTTTGCATAATACAAGTTATGCATTTTAGTGTGTCCACATCTTTACTCAATTTTCCTGATGATTAAAATGACTTTGTCTCCTCTAATAATTGATTCCTCAATTTATTTTTCAGACAAACCACGCATTTTCAATCAATGCTCTTGGAACATCCCCTTCCCTCAAGAATATTTCATTCCTCTCTCCACAATGCTGCCATGTCAGATACCTTTTTGCAACGTATTTATATACATACTTTTTTTTTGGTACTATGGATTGAACTAAGGAACACTCTACCACTGAGCTACATCCCCATACTTCCTTGTCCCTTTTAATATTTTTGTTATGAGTTGTCCAGGCAGTCGGTGAACTCAGTTCTCCTGCCTCAAACTTCTGAGTCACTGGGATTACAGTTGTGTATCACTACACCCAGCTACGTACTTTTGAAATAAATACGAATATTCTGAAATCAAGGACTATTCATCTAATTCATGTCTCATTATCCGTATTAGAGTATTTGCAAAAGTAATGCATATATGAGACTTTACATATATTTTCATATTCACCAGCCAAATTTTCATGGCAAAACGTATGTAACATCTATAACTCCTGGAAAATGTATGTCAATTTGTCCTCAGCTTTTTGACTGGTATTTTCTCCAAGCAGCTATTTTATTGGTATGTGGGGATATTTCCTTCTCATGAGAAGCTGCTTAATAACTTTTTGTAAATCCTATCATCTCTAGACCCAAAAATGAGCTCAAAGTCTGTATTCTGGTTTCTGAAAAGCTATTTCATAATTAGGGGCCATTTGCCACATTACTTGAGTAATGCTAACTTTGGCCACACTGGAAATGAGATGAGAGAACCCTCCTGGCTGTGTCTGAACTCCCGAACCTTTCCCCAGATGATCTTTTATATCTCTTTGATGTGTAACAATATGTATTTCTGAGCTTTCAGGGAAAAGCCCTTCTCTCATCCTGAAGTCGAAGCAGCATTATTGTGATTACCAGCTATTCCATTACGCATCTGGTGGGAGGGAACTGGCCCAGAATCTACCATACGTGGAAAAATCTCCAACATGCTCAATTATGATCACTTGGCTTTGATTCTATATCCTCACTCCTCCCCATGTCCCTTAGAGTGTCTGTCTCCAGGTTGGCCTCTAGCCAGGATAGCACTGAAAGAATGAAGGAGTGGTCCAGGAGAAAATGCAGATAAATTCTGTTTTATATTAAGGAAAGTGTAATTTGCTCGTTTTGAAATATTTTTGTCCTCTGGACTTATTCACTTGAATGACACTGGAGAATAGATTAATCAGCATGATTTAGTGAGCATCTGCTGTGTGCTGCTGCCAGAGATGTGGAAAGAATGCTGTACTTACTCTTAAAAAAGCTTCTGTATTTCCTAAAAAAGAAATCCATACTTTAAAATACTTACAGGTGGGGCTGAGCCGTGGCTCAGCAGTTACAGCACTTGCCTGGGCACGTGCAAGTACACAAGTTCAAACCCTAGCACCACGTACACAGGGAAGTGTCAGAGCAATGAAAGCCACGTGGAAAACTAAATAAAACTGATTCATTCTTTCTCTCTTTCTCACTGTTTTTCTCTCTCTTTTTAATTTTTTAAGGATTTGAGTAATTGTACACTCATAAATGCATATAAAGTAACAATATTATATGCATTTTTCCTAAACCAGAATTACTCCCATATCACCCATATCCCAGGATATTGATTCTTTTATTTTAGGCCCCCACAAGTAATATAAATATTTAGATTGTGAATTTTCCAGAATTAAATGATTATATAAATATTATTTGGATTCTGGGGAGGGGACAGTAAAGACTAAGCTACATTATTGATTGTCTCCTAGATTTCTCCCTATCCTTCCTCATTCTTCCCTCCCCTTGTCCCTCTCTATAAAAATAAATAAATCAATTAAATAGTTATACAATTGTATGTGACAGAGGGTAAAATGGTACACTTTAGTACATGTGATGAATCAGTTTGCAGAGAGAGCTGTCTTTAGAATCTGCAGTATATAAATACAGTCTCATAAACATTCTGGACAGTTCTTAAAAAAAAAAACACCTCTCAGCAATTCTCATGTAAATTATATTCCAAGAGAAAGCCTGGTGTTACATAACCTGGGGTATTAATCTTCGGAAATTCTACGGTAAATGACTCCCTACGTATTATCCATTCAGTTAAGAACAATCCCATAACTGATCAAAAGAAAATGTCATTTCTAAATTAATCATTTCTTCTGTTGACTTTAGTCCAGAGTAAGAAGCAGAATTTTATTGTATTTGAAACGAATTTCCTTTTGTATTAGTGACAAATGACAATGCTAAATGCACTTACAAGGTAGAATATATTAATCTGGGTGAATATTTTAAAATCAAGTTTTTTGAGGGTGGCAAGATTCACAGTCTTCTTCAGTGATGATTAAGGTTCTGATTTAAAGCTCTGTATTACAAAGTTCAGAAGTCCTTACGGTCTGCTTTTTTTCAAAATTGCCTAAAATATATGAAGGAAAATCATTGGCTTAGGGATAAAAAATTTTTGAACTACAAACTAGGCTCTATTTTATAGTGTAATTTTAGATAATTTACTTACCTCTTACCCTCATTCTATCTTAAGTACAAAGCATGTAGGATGATAACTAGGAATGTTAATATAGTGTAGTAATAGGAAATACTATTTATAGATATTATGATGGTTACAGGAAGTAGATTGGTGCTTGCCCAGGCTTGGGCAGGGAGAGACAGTGATAGAAATGTTCTATTTTGATACTTGCACATTTGAATATTATTAAAAAATGAATTGTATAGTTTAGAAGGTTGCGTTCTATGAAATGTGAATTGTATCTCAATAAAGCTAATACTTTTTATTATCAATTATAAGTATTCATACAGACACTGTTTTTCACATGCAGTATAATACTTTTGCTATAATCCTTAGTTTCTAAAACTTGGTGTGGATTTTCTGACATAGTGTCCATAATCTCTCTATTTTGCTTAAAATGGTTATCCTATTTTTGCATATTATTAAGTGATAAATAGACTCATCAGTATACATATTCCCAGCTCTAAAATCTTACTTAAAATGTTTTGCTGAAAATAGGCCATAAGATTATAACCTATCTATCAACTAACCATACTTCTTCATAATTTCTTCTTTTTCCTTTTTCTTTTTTCTTTTTGTCTGAAGACAAAGACAGGGATTTGTTTGCTGCAGGATGGTAATCAGGAGCCTTTCAAAGTCCGGCTGCACCTAGCCAAAGATATTCTGATCATCCAGGAACAGGATGTGATTTGTGTGTCTGGTGAGCCTTTCTATTCTGGTGTAAGTAGCTCTTTTTTTTGTTAAATTGCTCAATTTATTTTCTGTTAAGAAAGCGTATTTATTCACAGAAAACTCTACATGTATTTTTCTTGTACATTCAGAGCCTAGCCTTTGGTTCTGTATGCGATTTTTGTTGACAAAGCCAATACGCCATGTCATTGTCTGAGGACCTTGCTGGATCCATAAACACACCTGGAAAACCCATCTCCACCTGGGTGACTGTTGGCTTCTGGTTGTCCTCATAAGGACTTTCAGTTTTCATACCAATGACTTGCACTTGCATTTTCTGGCCATGAAAGTGTGTGTCCTACCTTCTCACACAGGGGCTAATTGAAAATGGTGCACACAGTGTCCCCCACCTTTGTTTTATCTTGCATAACTTTGAACTGTTAGAGGTAATGTTAAGGTGGACCCCATTTCCTAGTGCCAGTGAGGTAGTGGTCACTGTACTCCTAATGAATGCTTGACCCTGGGATTATAGAAGAAGGACTCTGTGAACCTCCATAATAGAATTGTGCCTGCTTTCCAACACTCTAACCTGTTAATGTACTCATCTAGCCTCAGAAAGAGTCACAGATTATTACACAAAATCGGTTAGTGTGTTTACTAACAAATAAGCACAACTGTGGAAGACATGACTAGGTGAGATTAGATTTTATTTAATAAAAAAATTATCATAAAACAGACAACTTCTGGAGTTTATCACTTATTGTGTAACATCATTGAAGACATCATTGTAACAGGATTGCCATATGTGATCTCAGAGGAAAATTAAAGAAAGTATCCAACACTCTGTTCCCTGATTTCCCCAGACAACTGCAGCTATTTAGCATGAAGATTTAATTTGTACCTTGCTAACAGACTTACCTTGGAGTGTTTTGTTGGTGGTGAATAATGCTGAATTGGAGTTTTACATCACTTCTTACTAACACCGTATGGGAGTCACACAAGGTCTTAAATCAATAGGCCTTTGCTAACTAAAGATAATGGGCATTTTGCAGACTGTTAACTATTCTTTTGTCACAGGCCATTTAAATCATCTTGAATCATGGGCTTGGATGTCAAGGCTGATTAAACTGTTCCACGGGGTTGCCCTTTCTTTCTCTTGGTGAATAACAGAAGAGTGGTCAATTTCTTTGTTTCTTTTTCTATTTTCAGAGAAGAAATATATTCATATAACTCGCTGGAATAAATATATCACACAGTTCCTGGATCAGTGAAGTGTAGTAGCTAAAATTCAGTATTTTTACTGAAATAATGGTATTGATTTTTAATTTTGCACTGAAGATAACTCATACACATAGACCCATTCTCCCTGTTGAAGATAAATTGTGCATATAAATAAAGCTTAGAATTCTGGGAAGAACTCTAACACAATTAAGGGGAGATTTTTATTGTAATGCCAACAAATACAAAATAGTGTTTGATGAAATATAGCACCTATTTATAAGAAGTACTTTCAGCAAGGTATGAATAATGCTTATCAGATAATGGGTGTGCAATGGACACTTTCCACTAACTTTATAGTTATAAAGTAACTAGAGTAAGATGAGCATCCGTGCTTGCCTCATTTCTACTCAATATTCTTCTGGATGGTCTAGCTAGGGAAGCAAGTAAAGAAATAGATATAGAAAGCAAAACAATTGTAAGGTAAAATTGTGTTATTTATGAATTTCATGATGTAACAGGAAATCTAAATAAAGTGAACCAAAAAGAGAATAATACAAAAAGTTAGCAATGTTACTAGAAATATTGATAATATTCCAGGTTGTGATTCTATAGCTAGTAATGAGCAATTGAAGTAAAGAAAATAATGCAATTTTAATATGTCAAAATATATTTAGAAATAAATTTAACAAAAGATGTATATGGTGTCTACCCTATAATGACAGAACCATAATGAAGGAAATTAAATGAAATAAACAAGTTAGTGGAAAAATATATCATGATCATGAATTAAAAATTAAATATTGACAAGATATCATATCTTCTGAAATACTCAAAACCAGTCCAAAACTCCAACCTTTTCTTATAGATATATACATGTTGATTTAAAATTTACATAGTAGAACAAAGGACGTATAATAGCCCAAATTGTCTTGAATAAGGAGAAAAAGTTGCAGTATTTATATGTTCTGATCTCAGAATTTACTATAAGATTTCAATTATAAACACGGTGTGTTATTGTCATAAATACAGGCATATGAATCTGTGGCACATTGTACATATTCCAGAAATAGAACCACATGTATTTGGTCAGCTGAACTTTTAAACAAGTTCTGATAAAATACACATAACATAAAATTTGCTATTTTAGCAATTTTAAATGCTTGTTCAGTGACAGAGTGCATTCACATTATTGTCACTAGCCCTGCATATCAATTTCCAGAATTTTTGCAATCCCATACTAAAAATCTGTATCTATTAGTCAATAGCTTTATCCCAAAAATCCATCATATGTCTTATCCCTCTATATGTTGATATTCTAGGTAACTTATGTAAGTGAAATCAGGCAATATTTGACTCTTTAAATCTTGCTTACTTCACTTAGCATACTGTTTTCAGGGTTCAAGCATCTCAAAGTATACATCAAAACTTTATTTCTGTTTAAGACAGATTAATTTCCTACTATATTTATATACCACATTTTGTTTATTTATTCACCCAACAATGGGCTTCTAGGTTGCTTTCAACCTTTTGGCTTTTTCTAAAATTTCTGCCCTGAACTTGTGCATGCAGATAACTCTGAGTCCCAATATTTAATTTATTTATATCTAAAAATGAAATTATTAGATACAACAGTAATTCTTTGTTTAATTTTTTTCAGGAACTGCCACACTATTTTCCACAGTACCTACACAATTTTATATTCAAAAAAACAACACACAAGCTTTCTAATTTCTCCACATTCTATTCCAAACCTCCTCTTTTATGTTACTTTGATAATAGCTATGGGTGTGAGTTTGAATATCATTATGGTTTACATTCACATTCCCTTACTGATTAAATGTTGGGGCTGGAACAGTGGCTCAGCAGTTTCGGTCCTTGCCTGAAATGCACAGGGACACAGGTTCAAACCCCAGCACCACATACACAACAAAGTGTCAGAGCAACGAAAGCCAAATGAAAAACTAAGTAAAATTCTTTCTCTCTTCCTCTCTCTCACCTCTGTGTCCCTCTCTCTCTCTAAAAAAAAACAATAATGTTGAACATTGTTTTATGTACTTATAGTCAGTTTATATATTTTCTTTAGAACGATACCTATTTATATTCTTTTGATGGTATGTTTTGAAGTTGATTTCCAAGAATTCACTATTTTGGATAGTAATTCCTCATCAGATCTGTGATTTGCAAAGGTTTTCTCCTAACCTGTGGATTGCTATTTCACTGTGTTAATGTGTCCTTTGATGGACAATATCTCTTAGTTTCAATTAAACAGGATGTTTCTAATTTTAATTCAATTTGGTATACTTTTTGTGACAAAAAGTAAGAAATCATTATCAAATCCAATGTCATTAATCTTCCTCTATATTTTCTTGTATTTTTACTTTTACTTCTTATTTATAGGTCCTTGATCCATTTTGAGTTAATTTCTGTATATGGTGTTAGGTAAGTGTCCAATTTGAATCATTTGCATTTGAATAACTAGCTTTCTTAACACCATCTGCATATGGAAACCCTTGTCAAAAATAGTTTACTACACATACAAGGTTGTAGTTCTGTGCTCTACATTATCATCTACTGGTCTTTATACCAGTAGCATACTATTTGTTTACTGTGTTCTTATTTTTAAAAAATGAAATTGAAAGTATATAATGTCCAGCTTTGTTCTTTTTCAAATCATTTAACTTATTAGGATTCCTTGAAATTTCGTATAAAGTTCAGAGTAGGTTTTTCTATTTGTGCAGAAAATACAAAAGTGATTGTGGTAGGAATTTCATTGAATGTGTAGATCACTTTGAGTTTTATGGATGTTTTGAAAACTGAAACTTCTGTTCCATGAACATGGAATATCTTCCCACTAATTTATGTGTTTTGTAATTTGATTCAGCAGGATTTTGCTATTTTTAGTGTACAAGTCTTTCACTTCTTTGGTTAATTGTTTAACAATTTACTCATTATGATGATATTGTTAGAACATTGTGTTCTTAATTTCCTTTTTGGATTGTTTGATATTAGAAATCTAAGTGATTTTTCATATTGATTTTATGTCATGTTATTTTGCTGAATATTTTCATTAGTTTTAGTAGATTTGCTTGCAGAATGTTTAGGGTTTCCTACCTAAAACATCTTATCTTCTCTAAATAGAGACCATTTTATTTTCTCAAAATTTGAGTACTTCTTATTTCTTTATCTTATCTAACATTTCTGGATTTGACTTTCAGTACTATGTTGAATAAAAATGCTTAAAGTGAGCATCTTTACTTTATTATTGATTGTAGAGGAAGAGATTTCAATCTTTCCCCTTTGGTTATAATGTTTTCTGAAAGTTTTTCATTTATGATCTTTATTATGGTGGGGTATTTTCATTCCATTCTAAATTGCTGGGCATGGAAATGGAGTTGAATTCATAAAATGAAGGTGTTTTGAACTTTGTCAAATGCTTTTTCTCTATCAGTTGAGATTATCAGGTGTAGTTCTCTTTTTTCCTTCTACTACTACTAACTATTCCTTACCTGCAAGTGTTTCATGGTACCTCCTACCATACAAAATTCTACCTTCTGGGACTGCACTGGGGAAGCCAATTTGTAAAATGGAATGACACACACTGCACTCCTGGCCTGCCAGGAGCTTTCTGAGTGTACCCTGTATGTGATTTTTAAAAGTCTTACACTGGGGGGCTGGAGTGACAGCTCAGCAATTATAGTGCTTTTCTGGCATGCACAAGGATGTGGGTTTGAGCCCCAGCACCATGTACCCAATGAAGTGTAGGAGCAAAGAAAGTCACATGAAAAACTAAATAAAATTGATTCTTTCTCTCTCTCTCTCTCATTGTCCCTCTCTCTCTTAAAGAGAAAAAAAAATAAATTTTCCACTGGTAGAGGCACTAAGATACCTCAAACACTGATTCTTCGTGATGTATTATTTTGTTGTATTGCCACAATGCATTGTCAATATGCTCTCTCTACAGAGACGGCTTCACTTACAACTAAATTATAAGATTTCAAGAGAGTAGGAAATTAAGGCAATGATAACCATCCAACTTCTTAGAGTAGTGGTAAGTATAGCGCTGATTTTCTTTCTGTTCAAGTTAGTGAAACGATTAGGATAGGAAAGAGTTCTAAGTATAAGGTAGATGTGAGGTTGGAGATCTCAGGCAGTAAAGCTAGTATGCCATTGGGGAGTGATGTTAGGAAGCGCTAGTTGGAGAATGGGAAATAGGGCAGGAATGGTTTGGAGGCTAATGGCAAAATTGTCAACAGGAGTTTAATCATGAGGGGTAACATTAAGTTCCATTATGCTGAAACCTCCAAAAGAATTTAGAGTGCCACAGTTGTCTTATTTTCCTACAACAGGGAGGAAGCAAGTATTTAGGTTCCCAGGCTGATGCCCTAAGCTGAAGGCTGCTTGTAGATTTCTTACTATCAGAAACCTCTGGCATATTCAGCTCAGGCTAAGAGAAAGCCCTTAGACATTGAGACTCATGGGTGGCAATGGGACATTCCTGGGCTGTGAAGTTGGTGGATCTAACAATGTATCCAGAGAACCAGAGGTGGCAGTGGGGGACTGTGACCTGACATTGACCTACTGACCATAGAAGATAAACACTGGTACATGAGCCTAGGTAAAAGGTTTAGAGGGGGCAATGCACAAAACTGAACAATTGGAGGATTCAAATCAGGCAAAACGTTACTGTCTCAAGCATTACTGGAGACTCCACGGTACCCAGGCATCCAGGTTGAGTGACTCTATTGACTTTTTGCTCCGAAATCCTTGACATCTACTAGTACCAAGCTCAGTTGCAGGGATCCAGGTTGAAAAATCATGGTTGGTGTGTAAAGGGGCCTCTTGGACAAGGCAGACACCAACTTGGAGATCAAAGGGGTTCCTAGGAGGACAATATACCTCATGAACTGGGTTCTGGGGAGAGAAAGCAACACTGGACTGTGGTGAGTGCAGGGGGCAGCACAGAAACACTGCAGCTGATGAACTATATCAACAAATGACACGCAGCTGAGCTTTGGGGACTTCATCAGAGTGAGTTCATAATGAATGTGACTTAACATTAACGTGCACCAGACAGGAGCTGAGCCTTGCTTGGCAATCTGTGCATGGGGCATTTGGGAGTCTGCAGTAGCTCTCAGGCAGAGTCTGAGGGACATGCAGAGATGGGCTAGAGGAAAGATAATTTAGCATATTTAACACATCTGACACTTTCATTCTAGTTATGTGCAAAAAATTCTGAAAAATATTGATCATTTAGAAGAGTGCATACTTATTTTCCTTTACCAGAAACAGTCAGAGTTAAAACTGAGCTATTCATGCATTTACTTTGACTTTTGTCAGTCAAAAAGGCTGAAGTTTTACCCCAATGACTTCCATTAGCTATATTACAGGAAGATTCTGCTATTTGTTCAGGGATTGTATGATTGAAGTTTTAGCCTTGAGTCCATATCAGATAAAACCTGTATACCTGTGATAATTGGGAAGCAGTAATAGAATGTAGACCCAAGGATTCAAGATCATTGGGTGCAGATACTAGAGTGACTGATGATCAGAATGATATGTAGGAGTTTTCAGACAGATGTTAAAGCATCAGTTAAACACAAAAGAAGGCCACCATCTTCCCCCAGATGCTCAGAAATCAAACATCAATCTCCTATTGTATTGTCCTGGTGATCTATTTACCATGCTTGATCAGAGATGTCAATAACTGTTCTCATTGTCCTTCAATGTGCTCTGAAAAAGGATTAAATTTAGCCTATGTTAGTTTTAAATATTAATGAGAATAGCTGTAGAAAGGCCAACAGGACTAACATCAATTCAAGATCACTATGTATTTCACCACAGACACCAGCTTTAAAGGTGTTGCTAGTAAAAGATAAGAAAAACATGGAAATTAAATTCCAGTATGGCAGAACTGCTATGTACATAACATACATAGAGTCAATCTCTTGGCAGAGTATTCATGGGCATGATTAAAGACCTAAGAATCAACAGGACTCCCTCCAGCTTCTCTTGTGGGAGAATACATGCAATCAGCAATCCCAGTAGTGAGGATTTCCTGAAGGTAAATTTAAGACAGTGTACATAGAACGTGGGAATGATGTTGGCCTCCCCAGGAGTATGACAGGATGTTTTTTTTTCTTCCTTTTTTTTCCTTTTTTTCCTTCTCACATCACAGATCCATTCACTGGAGTGCATCAATACCTAGATCAGATTTTGTGCATGCACACACTCACAACATAGACATTATATATATTTATACATTTTCAGATTTTTAAAACATATTCACGTGACAATGATTAACTTTGTAAAGGTTTATGAGATTTCATTTTTTTATTTGAAAATATTTAATTGACAATAAAGGTCATATATGCTGTCATGTGCTGCTTATCATTGGAAGTGATCTGAGAACAACTCATGGGAATATCACAGAATGTACTTACTTGGCAACATTGCTAGGCTCTATAATCTTTTGGGGCCTATATGTGTATGGTCTGTCATTGGCTGAAATGTTACATGGCACATGACTGTATATCGCACATATATACATATACACTGTGATAATTGATGGGTGATACATTTTGTAATGATTTTCACACAGATTATACATTAAATCTCGAGATTTTATTCAGTTTATAACTGAAAAGTTCATCTGTACTTTATGATTGGCATGTTCCTATTTCCTTGATTTTCCAGTCCCTGGAAATCCGTGTTCTACTCTTTGTTTCTATAAGATATACTTTTAGAATCCACATAGAAATAAGATCATACAGAATTTGCTTTCCTGTCATATTTTCCTGCCTTATTTCTCTTATGATGTTCCCCATGGCCATCTATGTTCTCACAAATGGCAACATTACTCTCTTTTTTATGGCTGAATAAATTCTATTGTGCATTTATTCCACAATTGTTTCATTGATCTATGCATTCATTTATAAAGTTTGAAGTATATTTTATAAAATTTGACATAACCTAAGTATGAAATTTGATTTTCCCAAATCTGTTTTAAAAATACTTAGGATCACTGATAGAGAAGCTATCACATTAATTATGTCTTAATGATATTTTATGTTTGATTATAGATAAGGAACAAAGTATTTGGGAATAATTTGTGTTTCTCTTCCTTGTTTGAAAAATTTTGAGAAGATAGCCTCCAAATGTGATGATAATAAGATTAGGAAAGGAAACAGTGTATTTTCCAGTTGAAAAACAATAGCTCTAGTAGCCCATTGCCATTTAAAGAGTGGTAGTTTTTTAATAGAAAGATAATGCGATGGTCTGATCTTGAAACCTGAAATGTCTTTCTTTTTTTATTACATAGATTGCTAAGTTTATAAAACAGTGTTGGAAAACCGTCTCTTCTATTCTTTAGGTGATATTTTTTATTGAGAGTCAATGGTCAACGCTAGGGCCACTAATGTCCCTAATTTCCATACTTCCCTATAGGTAAATGAGAATGATATTTACTTCTTTTCTTTACAAGAAAATCACATAAATGAGAATTATAGTCTAACTCATTCTGTAATTATGAAGATTAAATGAGTTAATGCATGTTAAACAGGCACATAGTAAGGGCTCAACAAACATCTTTGTTCACATGAAACATAATACAATGTGGGTATGTATAGACTTGTTAGCAAAACAGAATACAAAGATCAGCATCAGGGGCTGCTTCCATTTCTTAAATATCAGGTAGAGTTTGTTAAGATACATGTGGGTAGCAGACATTCTAATCAGATGGGAAATCATGTGCACAATTACAAAGTTACGGAAGTCCATGTGGTTCTTAAGTATTGTGAGTCATGGAACACTTTGCTTGTGTGAAATATAGGTGCAGGATGTAAGGTAGAATACAAAGCAGGTTGATGAGCTATGATATAATTGGTTAAGGCAAGATTCTGAGGAGGAAGATAGGGCTCAGGCCAGAGTAAGATAAATGTTGAATTGGGACATGTTCAGCTAGAGTTTCCCATAAGAGCTCCATCAGGACAAGCCTCAGAGAATGATAGATGGACATGGAGCTCAAAATAAATGAGCAAACCAGCATTGGCCTTACAGACTTGGGTGCAATTGGAGCTTCCACTCAACCTGTTCACATTTTTTCTCTCCAAGCCTATGATGGCATTTATAGCTCTTCTCTGTAGACGGGTTTCCTTCCTCGAAAAGACCCACCTCCAGGGTGGGTTGTGCATTAACCATTCCCATAGGCTCTGTACTTGCACAGAATCAACCTTTGAGTAGCATTTGATGGGATTTGTAGTGAGGTGAGGAATTTAAATTGGAAAGAGAAAAAAATAATGAATTCAAAGGGATGAGCAATAGAGATGCCAGTATGTTGAGACTATTGTAATATGGACTCAGCCAATTCTACTTAAGACCGAAAACCTAAAGAAGAATTTTTTTCATCCTTACACAATTTTTCACTATGTAGTCATTGAGTAAATGAGCTGATTTCTTAAAAGCAGCCAGTGCAGAAGGCCTGTGGAGATAAAGGATACAGTGGAAGAAATGTGCATTTAAGAAGCAATGGAACTGTGAAATAATTACACCAAAATCACAGCTTCTTCTTACTCTAGCATGGGGATACCACTTCTCTGAGTGTTGTTTGGCAACAGTAATAAGTAGAACTCATCTCAGGACTTGAGGTGAAGTAGGATCATGGTGAAGGACATTAGGGGCATAGGAAGAAGATCATGTAGTTATCCCTGGATTTCTGCAAAGGAGTGGGTTCCAGGAATCCCATGGATACCAAAATATCTTGCAGTCACTTACATAAAGTGGCATACTTTAGTCAGACCTAAACTGAAATAGCATTCATTTAGTAGGAAATATACCTCAAACTTTGAATGTACTAGAAACTATACTTTGAGTTTTTGAATTTTGATCTTTCACTGGAGTAGCTAAATGCTACTGGATGATGATTCTCCTTGATAATGAGCGGCAGCAGTGAGCTGTAGCTCCCATTCGTCATGTAATCTCCAGGGTCAGTTTCTGTTATCCTACATTGTACTATGCTGTGAAGCTCTGATGTTCAATAGATTATAGGTATTAGGTACACTTTCTCAGGACATAACTCCATTAAGTATGTTCAGGTTCCTACATGAATCCTCTCTAAAGCTCTCAGTGTGAGGTATTCACCAAAAGCTCATCTGTGATACTATGCAAAAATGTTTAGAGGTGAAATAACTAGATTATGAGAGTTAAAATCTAATTGGTAGATTAATCCACTTGAATGGATTGACTGAATGGTAACTCTAGGATGGTAGTGTGTAGCTGAAGAAAGGAGGTCTATGCGGGTATTCCTTCAAGGTTTATATTTTATTTCCGGTGAGTGGAGCTCTCTCTGCTTCTTGGCTATCATGTGTTGAGCAGCTTTCCTCTTCCACTCCCTTCTGCCATGATATTTTGCCTCATTTTGGGCGCAGATCTCTGGAGTTGGCCAACCATGGACTGAAACTCTGAAACCATGAACCAAAATAAACTTTTCCTCCTCTAAATTGTTCATATCAGTCTTTGATAACAGCCATGAAGTTGACTACAATGTCCTTCTATATGAATTAATCATCTCTACTTATTATGCCAAATGAAATGTAAGTGTTATGGAAATTGTTGTAATGCTGTATTACTTACTTCAATAACTCTTAAAGAAAAAAGATAAAATGTGGATGTTCAGTAAAGATGTGAGTTTTTTTTCAATTATTTTCTGTGGATATGGAACCTGTGGATATAGAGAGCTGACTGTATACTGACTTGATTCTTCATTGGAAAGAGTATTTAGAGAGGATAATTTTAATCAATTGAAGATGCATAATATGCACTATACATTGGATAATATCATGGTGATTTTCTAATTTATTAACAGTAACAATGAAGATAAGAGCACTGGACAAACATATTGCCTTAGAAGAAATATGCTGGACTAGTTACAGGTGCAGTGTAATGACATCTATCTCAGAAATGGCTCATTAAAAACAGTATTTCCATCGATATCTGGTCAGAAAGACAGAAAAAATGAGTGCAGCAAATAGAAGCATTTTGTTAATTTTGATTAAGATTATAGGGTTGTACATTTAACTACTCTTACAGTTTTTTGCAGAATACAAACTAGAAAAAATGATTACCTACTATCATTTTAATCTACCAGGATAGAGTTTGAAATTTTCAAAGTTAAACCAATAATGATAAAATTTGAACTCTACCTGCTAAAAGCTTATAACCTTTTTTAAAATTTTTTCCTTCATTAGACACTAGTAAATTATTTTGTCACAGGGTATCAATATGCGAACTGCAGTTGATTTATTAAATAGACAATTCTAAATTACGTTTACTTAAAGTTATATTGCTTATATTTATAATTTTATAGATGAGACACATAGTTATACTTACAAAACTATATATCATACTTATGCAAATGAATTTTATATTGTATCATTTGAGTATGAAATCAAGAAGGATAAAATCAACCATGTACTCATTACCAGCTTAAGGAATACTTTGTTATCCCTACCTTCAAGGTCATCAGAAATCCCTTACTATTTACCTTACTCCCACACAGAGAAGCTGTTTTCATTTAAGTTTGTGATTTTCTTTATCTGCTCATTTTGTGTAAATTTCACACCCACACATTTATATAGATATATATATTTGTGTGTGCATATATATCCATTCATTCCTAAGCCATTTATCAAATGCATGTGTGTATACTGTAGAGAAAGAGATAAAAAGGTATAGATAGATAGTGTTTAACAGTATTTATTCATTTTGCAAAAATTTGAAAATGTACTTTATTTTATTGTGTTGTGATCCCTCAGCCTCCAAGTTGAATTTTGAAGTTTGGTAATGTCATCTGGGTATCTGTTTTTCTTTGTAGGGATGTCTCCTCTTGCTGAGTTCTTTAGAGAGTTGAGAACACGTGCCTGTCCTCTGTTCATCCCACCCTGCTTGGCAGTGATCCGCATTCTCACCCTGACACATCTATCTTAATGTTTTCTTATTGCTTGGGAGTCAGGATTTGAATTTGATGGTTTATGTATTTTTTCAATTTTAATGAATTCTTCAGTCATTTACTAAAATTCTGCTTATCTTCCATTCTGTCTGTGTTTCCGCTCAAAGGCATTTCTTGGGCAGAGATCAGATCAGATCTGTTGGTTCTTCACTCTGTTACTTTTTCTCATAGTTTGCTCTTGTTGGTTTCTGTGGAGTTAACTCATCGGATTCTCTTTCAGCTCTCTTTGGTTAGCCTCAGTCTACTATTAAAGTATTTATTGAATTTTATTTTTGATCTTTATGATTACCCTTCTTGAAGTTCTACTCAATCCTATTTAATATTTGCCTTATCACTATCATATATTTGACTTGTTATTGTCAAATATATGATATATATTTATTATATATATATATTGTTTAATATATCCTCCCTTCTATCAGATATATTGAACAATCCCATTTATATGTATCTGGGTTCCAGGATCTGCCATTTTTGTAGTCTGTCATTGGTCCCTTGTTTGCTTTTTTTGCTGCCTCACTAATTGGGCTCTATTTCCTCCTGTGATTTTTTCACTCTGAGCTTTTGTTTCTCAGCTCACTCTGGGGAAATTCTTTGAAATTTGATTCGTAAATGTGCTACCAGGAAATTTGCATTTCCTTCTTCAGGTGCCTGGGGATACTAGAAACCCAGATAATCTTTAAACTAAATTCTCCATGGAGGAATGGAGTAGAGTCAATCTCTTCCCAAATCCTCCCTTGGGCAAATTTATGTTTACAGATTCTTGGGCAAATTGATTTTTAAGTTTTTCATCCAGAATTCAATTACATATGCACTAAATAACTGTACCTGGAAATACAGGTAGCTTCTCACCTGGCCTGCATCCTTGGTCATCCATGGTGACCTTGGGTGGGTGAAGAAGAGCTGCTGCTTATTCAAAGAATTCTTACCTGTAGATTTCACACTTTGTTGTCATTCCTGACAATGGAGATATTTTTTTTCTTTTCTTATTTTTCTAGCTACACATTCAACATCATTCTTTTTTTAACTAAGAAATTTATTTGTTGAACAATCAAACATGCTTCTAATGAAAAAATATAATATATATATATAAATTCTGAATATTAGATTTACCTCCCAAGAACGCTCCCCAATTATTCACCATTATCCTTCCCTCCTCCTTCCCAATACATCTCTACAAACATCTCAACATTATTCTTATTTGTTTTATCCATCATTTTATTGTATACTCTCTTATAAAGTTTATTTTATCCATTTATTTTATTGAAAATGTTCTCAGACCAAAATTAGTGCGTTAGGTGTACGTGTGTGTATGATAGAGTATATTATTTGCTTTGTTTTATTCTATTTGTTGAAAGGAAAAATTACCAGTTCTGAAGTGAGGTAGGCCTTTTCTAATCTCAGCCCCATACCCACTAGCTTTGTGACTATGTGAGTTAATTGCCTTCTCCAAATCTTGGTTCTTGTGAGTGAAAAACACATAGCTCTTACTTTACATAATTCACTCTGACAAAATTAAACCACATCTTTTTTTTGCCTTGGTGGTTCCTACAGGGAAACAGCAAAGTTTCTTCTCCATTTTCTGCTTTTTAAATGTCAATTTATGTTTCTCTTGGTTTCACAATATCATTTGTGGTCTTTGAAGTGTGCATAGACAATGAATGAACTGATCTAGATATTTGTTCCTCTCTCTAAATCATTTTGCCTAAATCTTTGAACGATTATTCTTGATGTGTAATTTAAGCTGGATAAGTAATCTTTCCATGTAAAATTAGAAAACAAAACTTCTCACCTCAAAATAATCTTCCATGAGTGAATAAGTTGCTTTCATAAGCAAAGTGGTTAGTTTATTGCTTATGAATGAAAGATTTCTAAATATGAAATTAGTGTAAAGAAGCTTAGGCATTTTCCAGGGGTTATAGAATCATACATTTTACATTATTTTTGTAGAATATTATTTTAATTAAATGCAAAACGTTTAAATGATATTAAATAGGGAATGATAGACTATAATAAACATTTTTTCTAGAAATGATCAATTCAAACTACAAAGTGAAATGAAACTGGTAAAATCATAATAATAAGTGAATATAATTTACGTAAACATTACCATACAAGGTAAAATAATAAATAGATCAAGGAGTGAAATATTTGGTCAAAATTGTTCATTTTTTTTAATGGTGTTTCTGTGATTTCTCTTCATGGGGTAATTTGATCATTTGTCTAGTATGAGGGATGGAAAATTTTGATTAAAAACAGTATTATTCCTCCTTTCCAAGTGAGTATATAACACAACACTTAAACCATATCTGTATTCAGTCCATATTTCTGTGCTTGATACTGACTGATAGACATGCCACTAATAATGAGAGTAAAATTCTGTCTTCATTGCTCAAATAGTGAGGCACATAGTATCATCAATTTTTTTTGTTTGTAGGTTAATATTTCCACCTGTACGGACAAGTATTTTTTAATGTTTAATTATTTCAGGTGGTACTTTCTACCTCCATATCTGAGATACTCAAATCCATTTTATATTTTTTGTAGCAATCAAGATAGATATTGCTTTTCAACTGCACATTGATTCAGTGGTAGGCACAGTTTGTGGGATACATTGATTGCAAACTGAATACTCCTGAGGTGCCATGGAAATGTGGTATGCACAGACAGGCTTATTGCTTCTTTTGATCCATCTTGTCCTAAAATGCTGTCAATGCCATTATTTCCTGTGGTCAATATAGGGTGAACTTTGATCCACATAGCCAATAGGTCAAATTCTAGACAAAGTTTCTAGGGAGAATTCTTAAGAATATAACTGATGTGTGGCTTAAACAATAGCAATGATTTACTTAACTTCTTTTATGACTTTCAAAACCATTCCTAACATATGAATTTGTGGTTATCTAAATTTGGGGGATTTCAAATGCTATGATATCTTATATTCATTTATTCTTAACACTTCATAATGTATGAAATAACCTAGAAAGATTATTTTAGATTTATATCACATCACTCTTTTGGACATGTGTATTATTACCCATATTGCATAAATCAAGAATTTGAAGCTCATGTGGTTTTTATTATTAAAGACTTATTCACATTTGGAGTAAGAGCTGGTGCTGAAAGTCCAGGAAAAGTTAACTGACAGAAAAGGAAAATGCTAAAATCAATATATGTGGGGTACAGGTGAAGTAAGATTGATAGAAGTAACACTAGATATATTAGAAAATAAAAATGAACATATCAAATGAATAATCTAAAATCCAACCCAGAAGAACTAGGAAAAGGAACCCACAAACATAAAGCAAAAGGAATGGAGAAAATAATAAGAGTAGGAGTATAACCTGGTAAATGAAAACAGAAAGCAGGTGATAAAATCAAAGAAACAAAAACCTGTCCTTTGAAAACATAAGTAATATTGACAAGCCTCTAGAAAGACTGAAAATAAAAATCACTGAATCACAAAAAGTAGAAATAAAACAGGGACTAACACTATTGGCCCTACACACATCTAGAAGAAAGTAAGAAAACACTAGAAGCAGTGCTACCTACAGATGTTTAACAAATTAGTTGAAATGGTGTCATTCCTCAGCAGAAGCTTCTATAAAATGCTCAATTTAAAATTGATTATGTGATTTCCCCTGTAACAATTAAGGAAATTAAATTTTTTAATGAAAGAACTTCAAAAAAGAAAATAAATCTCCAGGCCCATGTTGTACTACTAGATGAGAGTCTTATAGATTGTCTTGCAGAAAATTGATACAAAAGGAACATATAATATTTCAATTTCAAGTCTATATGATTCTAATATCAAAATAAGACAAAGATAATACAAAAGATGAAAACTTCAGCCCAATATCTATCATGAATATAGATGCAAAAATTCTTAATGAAATATTAGAAAATAGAGTTCAGTAAGATATAAAATAATTGCGCACCCTGAATGTTTTTCTTTCATTCCAGTTATATAATAAGCTTTATATTTAAAAAACAATGGATTGCTTTATTTCTTTCTTTTTTTTATTAGTTCAATATAGTTTTCCCTATTGAAGGGATTCACTGCTTCACCTCCGAACACGCGTATGTAGTAACATAGTAGCTCAAACACAATCCTTGTATGGGATCTACCCCATGTTGTGTCTCCTCTGTAGCTCCCCCTGAGTTACAGATAGAAATGAACTACATGCAATTTAAACAATGAAATTACTAGATTTATAGGCCTGTCTGGGTGCATTTGGGGTTCTCACGGGAGTGAACTGTATTCTACAGTATTGAGCACTCCCCTTTTATGTTCCCTGTCCTTTCCTTTTTCCTCCCCACCCCCTTCATGGCTATAGTCCCCACAGCTTATGTGTTACATTAGACCTGGTGGATTATTAAATAATCTTGACTAATGTTCATTCTGTCTTAGGTTTTATTGTAGCTTTCACATATGAGAGAAAATATTCAACCCTTAAGTCTCTGGGTTTGGCTTGTTTCACTTAGCATTTTTTCCCCATTTCCATCCATTTGCCTGCGAAAGCCATGATATCATTGTTTCTAATAGCTGAGTAGAGCTCCATTGTAGATCTATATCACAGCTTTTGGGTTCATTCATCCAGTGAAGGACATCTAGGTTGTTTCCATAATTCCACTATTGTAAATTGAGCTTCTGTAAACATTGATGTAGCTGTATCTCTGTAATAAACTGATTCTAGCTCTTCAGGGAAAATACCTACAAGTGGAATAGCTGGGTCAATGGTGGATTGATCCTAAAATGCTTGAGTCTCCACACTGCTTTCTAGAGTGGCTGTACCAATTTGCAATCCCACTAACAGTGTATTAGTGATCCTTTCTCACCACAACTCCTCTAACATCTTTCATTGTTTGTATTCTTCACATTTGCCATTCTGACTGTAGTGAGGCAGAATATCAGTGCAGCTTTAATTTGCATTTCACTAATTGTTAGTGATGAGGAACACTTTCTCATATACCTATTGACATTTTGAACTTCCTGTTTTGAGACGTTTCTATTTAGTTCCATATCCTACTTAGTGATTGGAGTGTTCATGTTTTTGGTGTTAATTTTTTTGAGTTCTTTGTATATACTGGACATTAGTCCCCTGTCAGAGATTTAGCAGGCCATGATTTTCTCCCATTTTGTAGGTTCTCCCTTAACACGTTTGACTAATTCCTTAGCTGTGCAGAAGCTGTTCAGTTTAATGGCATTCCACTCACTGTTTCTTAATACTTACACTATGGGAGTCCTGATAAGGAAGAAAGTACCTACACCATGTTGTGGAATGTTGATCCTATTTTTTCTGGTAATAATTGTATGGTTGCTGGTTTAATTCCTAGTTCTTTGATCCATCTAAATTTGATTTTTGTGCAAGGTGAGAGATAAGGATCTAATTTCAGTTGTCTGCATACAGCTATCCAGTTTGTCTAGCACCATTTGTTGAACATACTGTCTTTCCTCCAAGATTTATTTTTATTTTTTCCCATGTAAAACATATGAAACTTAAGACTTGTGGGTTCCTCTCAGTGTCTTCCATTCCATTCTATTTTTTTTTATATCTGTGAAGAAAGACATTGGTATCTTGGTGGGGATAGTGATGAACTTGTATAGCATTTTTGACAGAATGGCCATTTTAATTATATTGATTCTGCCTAACCCGCCTAGCCGAAAACGTGGGATGTCTTTCCAGCTTCTAAGGTATTGTTCAGTTTCTTTCTTCAATGTTTGATAATTCTGTTGTAGGGGTCTTTTATTTCCTTTGTTAGATTAATTCCCAAATATTTCATTCTTTCCAAGGTTATTGTGAATGGGACCAATTTCCTGATTTCTTCTTTGGCTATTTGCCATTGGAATCAAAGCTATTGATTCATGAGTGTTGATCTTGTACCCTGCCACTTTGATACAACAATTTATAAGCTCTAAAAGTTTTTGAGTCTTCAAGGTGTAGGATTGTATCATTGGCAAATAAAGATATTTTAACTTCCTCTTTTCCTATTTGAATTCCTTTGATTTGCTTCTTTTGTCTTATTACTCTGGCTAGGGTTTTGAGGACTATATTGAATAAGAATTGTGAGAGTGGACAGCCTTGTCTTTTTCCCAAGTTTAGGGGGATTCCTATTAGTTTTTCTCCATCAAGTATAGTGTTGGCTGTGGGGTTGTCATAAAATACCTTGACAAAATTAAGTGCCCCTGATTCCTATCTTATTTAGAGATTTGAGCATACATGGTTGTTGGATTTGTCAAAGGTCTTTTTTTTTCATCAATTGAGATGATCATATGTTGGGGTCTGACCTTTACTTTATCAGCTGCCCTGGATCTTGTTGCTGTTTGCATAGGCTCCTGCGGGAAAGGCTGCTAGATTGTATATTGTTAAGCTTGAAAAATAGGGTGTGGACACCGGCTTCATACATTTCACATTGGTTTCACCTGCAAATTATTCTAGATCCTTCAAAAGGTGCACATGGAGGCTTATTGATCAAACGTGTGCCTCCGAAATCCAGGTGTGGCAATGAACGAGCTAATGTAGAGAGGCCTTGAGGGGGCTGGGTGAAGGCCTTTAAAAGAAGAGGCTTCAGCCAGCAGTAAGGAGCTCTTGCGCTACTTCAGAAGAAGAGTTCTTGCACTTTCTGCTGGCCTTGCTGTCCTTGCTCCTTTGGGAGAGAGCTCTCATACTTTGTTGCTGGACGTGGTGTCGCTGCTCCTTTGGAAGATGAGCTCTTGTCAACAGTCAAACCTGCCTATGCTTTGCTCCTGAACTTCCCAGCCTTCGGAACCGTGAGAAATTGCTGTCCATTTGTTCTGAAATAGAGTCTTGTAGCGTTGCCTTGACTTGTTTGAGATTACTTAATGTTAGGCATTTTGTCGTAGCAGTACAAATGAATGTTGCCTTGAAAGAGAGATGTTAAGTATGGATATGTAATAAGGAAAAGTTTGGACAAAGAAAGACCGTTTTGGGTCTCCTGCCTGTGGTTTTTCTCATCCCCAGCCCATCCCTCAGGTCAGAACCTGGCTGGACCAGAACAATCATATGACTTTTGTCTTTAATTCTGTTTAGGTGGTGCTTTACATCTATTGATTTGTATATGTTGAACCAGCCTTGCATACCTGGAATGAAGTCCACTTGGTCATGATGAATTATTGTTTTTTGAAGAAAATTTAGAATGCAGTATGCTAAAATTTTATTGAGGATTTTTTGTGCCTATATTTATCCGGGATATTGGTCTGTAACTTTCTTTTCTCAATGTGTTATTGTTGGGTGTTGATATCAGGATTATGGTGTTGATATCAGGATTATGGTTGCCTCATAAAATTTGTTTGGGAGGATTCCATTCCTTTTCATTTCATGGAATAGCTTAATAAAGACAACTACTAATTTTTCCGTAAAGGTTTGGTAGAACTCAGCTGAGAATACTTAGTTTCTGAGATTGTCTTTTTTGGAAGGCCTTTGATTTTTTTTCAATTTTGTTGCCTGATTTTATTTTGTTTAGATGTTCAATATCCTCCTGCATCAATATGGTACTGTTGTATTTGGCTAGGTATTTGCCCATGTCCTCTAGATTCTCCAACTTGGAGGAGTATAATTTTGCAAAATAGTTTCTGATCATCCTCTGGATTTCAGATGAGTCAAGTGTGAGATTTCCATTTTCATTTCTGATTTTGTAGAATTGCTTCATTTCATTCTTTCTTTTGGTAACGTTAGCTAGTGTTCTGTCAACTTTTTTTTATCATTTTGAAGAACCAACTCTTTATTTTGTTGATTCTTTGTATTTTTTGTTTGTTTGTGAATTCCTTGATTTCAGCTCTGCTCTTGGTTAACTCTTGTCTTCTACTGGATTTGGGGTTGGGTTATTGTTCTTTTTATAGAGATTTGAGTTGGAGCATAAATTTATTCTGATTTTTGATGAAGGCACTCAATGGTGTATATTTACCTGTTAAGAATGCTTTAATACCATCCCAGAGATTACAATAACTTGTATCATCATTCTCATTCATTTCCAAGAATTTCTTGATTTCTATTCTTATTTCCTCCTTGATCCATTCTTCATTTAAGATGGTATTATTAAATCACCATGTATTTATGTACTTTCTTTTATTTTTCTTGCTGTTTATTGCTAGAATCATACTATTGTGGTCTCATAGGATACATAGGGTTATATCAACTTTTTTGTATTTGCTAAAATTTCCTTTTTGGTCTAGAATATATTCTATTTTGGAGATGGATGGATGTACTGCTGAGAATAAGGTAAACTCACCTGATTTGGAATGCAAAATTCTGTACATGTCTGTTAGGTTCATTTGATTTATGGAGTTGTTTATGCTGGAGACATATTTGTTAAATTTTTGTTTTGATTATCTATCTATTGGTGATAAATATGTGCTAAAATCTCCCAGTATTGTGGCTAGAGTGTTAGCTCAGTGGTTACTTAGCTTGCCCAGCATGCACGAGTATGTGAGTTTGAACCCCAGCACCACATACACGGAGGAGTCTCAAAGCAAGGAAGGCCACATGAAAAACTGGGTAAAAATTGAGTCTCTCTTTTTCTCTTTCATTGCTCCTCTCTCTTAAAAAAATTCTCCCACTATTGTGTTTAGATCAATATGTGTGCTAACGTCATGAGTAATTTTCCAACATATATGGGAGTGTTGGAGTTTGGTGCATAAATGTTAATTAAGGGTATATCTTCATGATGTATAGTTTTTTTAATAAGATATAGTGTCCTTGCCTTCTTTGTCTCTCCTGACTAAGTTTTGGTCAAAATCAACTTTGTTGTATATAAGTATTGTAATACCAGCTTGCTTTCTTGAGTTGTATGCCTAGTAGATATTTTTCTAACCTTTTACCTTCAATCAGTGGCTGCCTTTAGTTGTGAGGTGTGTCTCCTGTAAGCAGCATATTGTTTGAAATTATTTTTGATCCAGTCTACTCTTTGGTGTCTTCTGATTGGGGCATTGAGTCCATTCACATTCAGAGTTAGAATAGATATATAGTTGTGTTCCCTCCCATTTGTGCCATCTTGGATATCTTTTAGTGGATTATGTTTTTTCCTTTTTTTAAATTTCCTCTGCTTCTGCACTTTAGAAATTATTGGCTTTTTCCTCTTTTTGAAGTTTGTCTCTGTTCTATGTAGAGCTGGTTTTTTTGTTCATGTATGCTGCTAATTTGTGCTTATTATGGAATGTTTGTATTTCTCTATCAACAGAAAGTACAGTACTTTCTATTGGCAATTGTTTTCTTTCATTGCTTGAAATATCTGGTTCCATGCTGTCCTTTCCTTTATTTTCTGAGCTGAGAAATCCAATGTAATCCTTATTGGCTTTCTGCTGAATGTAACTGGGTATTTCTGTCTTACAAGTTTCCTTGTTTTCTCTGCTATTCATTTTGACTATGATGCTTCTTGGTGAGTTCCTCACTTGGCTAGATTTATTTGGTGTCCTATATGCATTCTGAATCTACATATCTGGTTCAAATCTGATATGGGGGAAATTTTCTTTGATTTTTCTCATTGAGAAGTTATTTATGGCTTTTGTTTGTTTTTCAATGTTCTCCTCTGTCCCAATTACTCTCTGGTTATTTCTTCTGATTTCATCCCACATTTCTTTGAAATTCTGATAATAAGGAAGTTTTGTTTTTCTTGTCTGTCTTCCATGCATTTTTGATTAATCAGCCTGTCTTTGTTGTCAGATGTCCTGTCTTCAAGAGTTGAAGTTTTATTTTATAGTAAGTTTAATCTGTTATTAATACATTTCAATGAATTTTCAATTTGGTTCACTGTGTTTTTCAATTCTAAGAGCTCTGCTGAGTCTCTTTTCAATATTACTAATTCTTTATTAAAATGGTCTTTCATTTACTGTAATCACTCTTTTATTTCTTTCCTTACATCTTCTTTTACTTCTTTGATCATTTTAATAATAAGATTGTTGTTACTTTTTTCTAGACTTTCATCCATGTCCCTATAATGATTTTTTTGGCTGGGGAGATGTGGGTTTGAGAATTGTTTTCCTTTTTACTCATACTAATTTCCCTGTGTGTGAAGTGTGAGACCTAAACTTTCTTTCTGGTTATTTCAATTTGGGACTTTGCTGATGGCTGTGGGGTGTTTGTCTCTTCACTTATTTGGGTTGGGATACAATTTGGATAGTGCAATTCATCACTTGACTCCAAAACATAGGAGATAGGGAAAAAGAGTCAATATGAGCAGTCTATGTATATAATAAACAGCAGTAAAACGGTTGCTTGTTCCTTCTACAACTGCTAGAACATTAATTACCAACTGAGAGGAGTAGAAGGATTAGAACATATCTTCAGAGAGAATATTATTAACCATCAGTTTATAATCAGTTTAAAAGTACATAACCATTGTCAAGTTTAGCATTCATTTCAGATTTCCAGTATCTCCTTAGGTGAGAAAAAAAATAGTCTTGAGAACAAAGGGAAAGTGTTAGGAAGGTAGAGAGAAAGTTGTAATTTTGGAGCTAGTGCAGTGAGAAAGTAGAGATGATATAAAGTATTCTGATGAAATTTTAAAAAAGAAAAGAAGTAGAAACTGAGGTTATACCTTTAAGGGCAGGTGAGAGAGGCAGGAATAGAGTTAAGCTATGGCTAGGGGAAAGGGAAAAAGGGAGTAGCAGAGAAATGCACTAACAGGAGGCTACACAGCACAAAACCAAAATGTGCTGGTCTGCAAGAACACAAACACAAACAAAAATAAACCATAGCAAATTAAACGAAGCAAAAGAAGCAAGAAAAAATACAAACAAAACACAAAAACCCCAAAACAAGCAAGAAAAAATACCCCCACAGTGTCTTAAGGGAGAGTTGGTGGAGTTATGGATTATTTCCACTGAGGTGGTTGGAATATAGTGTGGCACCTGGACGGAGGCACTTCTAGCATGAGGTTGCTGGAGGACCTGACTGTTGCTATCTGGTGGAAGTCAGATTCCTAGGAATTCTCCAAGTATTCTTGTTGCTGTGGAGCAGGTGCAGTCCTTCCCTGCCACTGCTTCCTATGAATACAGCCTTTTGGCCTTCCTGGATTGAGACCTTGGGTGCTTTTGTGTCTGCCTTCCCAGACTCCTGCTGCAGTTCAGCTAGAGCCCCAGCAGCCACTGGCAATCTAGTGGATCACAGGCAACTGTGAGGAGAACTTGCAAATCCCAAGAAAGTATCTGCCCTGAATGTGCAGCGCCTGGGGCTAAAACACCCTGAACTTGTGTGTCCTGAGGCCATCACTGGCCCAAATTGTACAGCTCCTGAGGCAATTGCTGCCCCAAACTCATAGGACCTGCCATAACCTGGGACTCCTGTGATGGCAACCTGGCTGAACGTGTGGCTCTGGGGCAGCTACCTGGACTACCCGCCTTCTGAAGATGGCAAACTCCCTGGCTTTCTGCCCAGTTGGAGACATGACTATCTTATGTGCATTAATGCAGTCCCTGGGTTCAACCAAGTTGCAGAAGCCCTTCTGATACCAGGCTTCTCCCTGCCAATTTGTCCTTCCTGGATTTGTGTGTTCCTCCCTCCCTCTGTGCTGAACCAGTAGTAGTACTGCCATGTAGTGATCCTTTCTGCTGGAGCTACCTGACCCTAACATGGTTTTTCTTCCTTGATTAATGTATCCAATCCTCTGTGTCTCTAGTTTTCCTGCTAATGAGTTTCAGCAAAATTTGCTCTTCACCTACCTCACAGAAAACTGTGTGGTTTCTGTTGACTCCTCGCTTCATGGAAATGTTCTACATGCAGCCAACCCACAAGTCTCCATTTTCCTCCTGCCTCTCAATGAATTTATTTTATAATGAATAACTTACAGAAAATGAGTAACAGAAACTTTTGCTTATTTTTGTAGAATATTGACAATCATCTACAGCTAAAAACATACTTAATACTGAAGAATGCTTTTTCCCTAAATTCAGGCAAAGAGGTCTGTTTACTTGCCTAATATTCTACATAACTCTAGGGATATTAGTCAGTTCACTAGGCAATATGAGGAAATAAAAAGACATGAAGATCTGAAAGGAAAAAATTAAAATGTCCAATTTAATGGTCTATTTAATGTACCTCCATGTCTAACCATCTCTCTTCATTTCCCTTTCCCAATCAATCATTAGCTCTTACTTTGATATTAATATAGCCTCCAAATTGCTATCCTGAATCTTACCACTGCCCATCTCCCACTGCTCTCCAACAATCTCCTGTCCACATGAACATCAAATGATCTTTTTATAACCAAATTAATTCTGTGTCCAAAATCCTGCCTTGGTGTTCTGTGCCCCACAGAATAATGTTAGCATAAGAACTAGCACTCAAGACCCAGTGTTGGACAAATTTTGCTCAGCCCTTTGTTACCTTGTCTTCTTCCAATTTCTTCATCTTTCATTGGGTCTAAGCTGCAGTGACTTCCTTATTTCCTGAACATCGTAAGCAAGTTTCATCTCAAGTCTTTTTACTTGATGGTCCCAACTCCTGGAATACTGTTCATCTATCTATGCACAGAGATTAGTATTTCTCCTCAAAATTCAAACTGTACTCACATGTTAGCTCAGAAAAATCTTTCATTCCCATTTTACCGCTACCAAATACAGAGAAGCTATTTCAACAGAAAAATCCCTGCAGATACCAATATTTAGAAGTTTCATAGACAGCACTAAGTTTCATCTATAAAGTGCACCAGTTATAAAGTCTGATTACTGCATAGTGTCCACCATCATTTTTATGCCACACAGAAATAAAGAAAGAAAATTTTACTAGTAAACAAATGGAATGAACTATTAAGAAAGAGCAAATGTAAAGCCAGGAAACAACCTTTAGAGAAGATGCTACACAATTCTCCAGGAAGGTGAACAATAGAAATTGCAGGGGGCAACGATGTAGCATGTTAGATCTCAATTAATTCATTTTGGAACAGGAGGATGCAGGAGTCCAGAAGGCATATAATCAGATTAAAAAGAAAATGAAGGATTATATGATCATATGATTAAAAAATGTTATTTCATGTTTTATTTAATTTAGACGAGTCTTAATTTTGGAATGGGTTTCTTGATAGGTAAATAGAAAACTGGGGAAAACTTTAAAATTCCTTTATTAAACTTCAGGAAATGCTAAAAATTGTAAAAGACTGAGAAGTAATTCTAGTCATTATCTCATGGGTGAATAATATTTCAAAATAATAGTTACATAAATATCAAATTCCAACTCACTAAAAACTTATAATTAAGCACCTCAGCTGTGACAGTTTCTAAGAATTCACCTGGTTTTGATGAATTTAATAATTTTGAGGAATTTTGGTCAAGTATTATAAGACACCTCTCTGCTAAATTATTTTTTTGATGTTTTTGCTAAGACAAAAGTTGCATGTTTTAGGGAGCAAGATCACATAGGTAAATGGTGAATGTATTTTCTTGTATTCAGTGTACATTAAAATACTATCCCACAGCACTATGGAGTAGCCGTGTACACATTGGCGGCATTTCCAGGTTAGCTATAATCAGCATGACTCTTGACATTGACCTTGATCACCTGGCTTAGGTAATTTGTGAGGCTTCTCCTCCATGAAGTCATTCTCCTGTTTCCCTGCCTTGAGCATACTTACACTCTCTCTCTTTCTCTCTTTTTTTTTTTTTTTTTGAGAGAGAGAGAGAGTAAGAGAAAGAGAAAGAATTACTTTTATTCAGTTTTTTCATCTGGCATTTATTTCTCTGATAGTAATTTATATGCATACATGGTGCTAGGGTTCAATCCAGGGTCCTTTTGCATTCTAGGCAAGCATGTTAACTGCTAAGCCACCACTCTAGCCCCATACCTTATCTTCTTGAGGACTGAATATCTGCAAAACAATTTGGAATTTTTCTGCATGGGTAGTTTGTCTATTTTCTGCCATTTACTTATGCAGCCATTTGGTTATATCATGAGGACTCTGGATATTTATGCATGGAATTATAACTCAATACAGCTTTACTGATTATGTTTTAAATTGTCTCCATTATTGGTCAGTGGTGGCTTTCAGTTAACTTCTGTGGCCTTTTGACATAACCTTCAATGTTTTTTTGTTTTTGTTTTTGTTTTTGTTTTGTTTTTATCATTTCCTTACTTCCTGATCCCTACAAAATGCTTCAGACTTGTACTTCCTCTCCTAGTCCTGACATCAGCTGTTTTTCCCAGGAGCTCTGGTTCATTTCATTTTATTGGAAAATGAGAGCAGAAACCAGGAACTCTGGTGCTTGGTGTGCTGAGTACTAGCTGTGATGTGCATGCATCATGTTACCACATGTTACAGCAAGGAAACTCACACATATGACATGGCATGTTACAGGAAGACAATCTCAGGAAGCACCAAGGCCAGTGACTAGGTGCAGGTAGAGCAGGCACTGTGGCCAAGAGCTTTCTTTCCTTCCATGTGAAGGAATAGGCAAGGCAAGTAGACTAGTTAGGATTAGCTAGAGTAAATTATTTCAGTGTCTCTCTGTGGTATAGGGACTTTCCATGGTCATCTAACGCCTGACCTTGTAGTGATTAAGGCATATTCGTAGCATCCCAAAATGTGAGAGATTAAGAAGGGAGCTGGTTGGGATGTGGAATCAATCAGCTGTCAAGAAGGGGAACTGTCTAGGTTATAGCCAGGACATCAGAATTGAGGTCAAGAAGCTATTTAATCACCTATATTACAGGGAACCTTTTGTTTTAGTATCTTTCAGCTGAAAGAGCATGTAAACATGCATATCTCTCCTACTCACAATAGTAATTTCACTAAAATAGTATTTAATGGTTAATATTAATATAAGACCTCTGTAAATCATCCTTAGATAACAGTGACTATTTTGTAATAATCTATAATTATAAGCAAAATTCAGTAAGTAAAATATTAGATATTACAGAAATGTAAATACAAAAATTATTAATATCAATATTTTTCAATGTATGAATCTTTTCTGAAAATTGTGTTATCAGATACAGTAATAAAAGAAATAGTAGAAAATAATATAAATATTCATATATATTTTTGCCTCATAATTAGAACATATTCAATACTGAAAATTTACTCAAATGTTCTTTCCAAAATACGCAAAAAGCCCTTGTTGAGATAACATTTTCAAACATTGAATTAAAATTGATTGCATAATCAAATTTAGTGTCTTTGTTTCACCCAGCCTTTGGAATACCTCTTTATCTGGATCAATTAGAAGTCCTTTGGCAGAGTTTTCAGTTAGGAAAACCATAGATAAAACACAATGGTGAGAGGCATTATTATCTTGGGGAGGAGACAGTCCAGCATGAGGACCCACTCGTCTATGCCCAGCTACTTGGGAAACTGAGGCAGGTGGACCGTAAGTTTGAGGTCAGCCTTCACAATTTAGTGAGATCTTGTCTCAAAATAAAAAAATAAAAACATCTGGAGAGGTAGCTCAGTGGTAGATCACTACTCAGTTCAATCCTCAGTACTGAAAATGGAAAAGAAGGAAAGGAGGAAAGGAAGGAAGAAATGAAGGAGGGAAGAAAGGAAATGAATAAAGACACAGAGAGCAGAAGTCTGCACATGGTCATGGCTCTCGTGTCTAGATTTCAACCCAGAGACTTTATCACTTTTTAACCTTGGTCACATTATTTCATATCACCATCTCTCCTCCATTTACTTTATAAATGTGCATTTGCAAGAGTAAAATTATAAAGACACTAGTATTTAAGTTTTTCCTTTTTTATTTATGTAATCTTTATTTGTAACAGTCAAACTGCAAACAAACCAAATGTTCTTTAAATTGTGATTGAAGAAACAAAGCTCAAAATGTCCTTGTAATGGAATCCTACTCTTCAATTGAAAAATATAATCAACAACAAAGCATTGATATGCACTGCAGTTTGAATGGTTAAGAACGATATGCTGAGAGGAAAATTACAAGCTTAAAACTACCACAATGCATGCTTTCATTCAAACTGTATTTATTAAACGACAAATATGGAGATGAATGACAGGCTTGTGGTTGATAGTAGTTTGGATATTGGTTTTTCTTTTTAAATCACGAAGGAAACGAAAGTAAAATTACACAATTTCCAGTTATCAGCAAAGCTAAACAGAATTTTGAGCTTCAAATAGTTCTCATTGTCAATCACCTTTAAATGTGATGCAAAGGACTTTGCTACAAGCTATATTATTCTTGGGTCTTTACAGAATGTTGGTTTCCTATTTCTTTTTACTATACCTGTGGCAAGAAAAGAAAAAAGCTTTCAGAAGGCTGCCAAGGAAAAGCTCAAAGTAAATGAAGCACGACACCGTAGAAGTGCTCTAAAGATGATCTTTAAGAGAACATACGTGGAAAAAATATATTTTGTAATATATTTTCCTTAATTACTTAGTTGTTTTTTAATTATCTAGACATGTAAGTTTAATGTCTAAGCTGTCTCAGAAGGAATTCTATTACATCCTTAGGAGCAAGGATTCCTAAATTCTAAATGACATTCTTAATTTATAACAGCATTAAAGAATAAAATAATTAGGATTAATTTAATTTAACAAAAGCATAAAACTTATGCTCTGAAAACTAAAAATTAATGAATGGAAGATATTAAAGAGGAGCTAAACATACCAGAAGACATTCCATTTCTATGCAATTAAGAAAATAATGTTGGGCTGGAGCAGTGGCTCAGCAGTTTCGGCACTTGCCTGGCAAGCACGAGGACCCGGGTTCAAACCCCAGCACCATGTATACAACTAAGTGTTGGAACAACAAAGGCCATGTGAAAAACTAAATAAAGTTGTTTCTCTCTTTCTCTGTCTCTCTTACTGTCCCTCTCTCTTTAAAAAAAAAAAAAGAAAATAATGTTAATATTGGTAATGTAACAATGACCCATAAATTGTGCTACTTATCAACAACCCTTCTCAAAATCCCAGCTAACTTCTTCATAGGTATAGACTAAACTGATCCTAAAATTTATATGGAAATGCAAGGGATTTATAGTAGTCAAAACAATCTTGAAAAAGAAGAAAAGACTTGGAGGATTCACACTCCCTGATTCCAAAATTTTCTAGGAAGAAACAGTAATCTAGATATATAACTGGCCCAAGAATAGATCTATAGGTTAACAACATAGATTTCAGTGTCCAGAAATAAATACTCACATTTACATTCAGCTGATTTTTAATAAGACTGACAAGACCAACAGGAAAACAATCTTCTTTTCAAAAAATGGTGCTCAGAAAACTGGATATCCCCAGGAAAAATAATGGATTTGAACATGTACTTCACACCATATATAAAAATTAATTCAAAGTGAAATAAATATTTAAGAGTTAAAACTGTAAGTCTTTAAAGGAAACATAGACATAAAACATCATGACATTGAATTAGGCAATAGTTTTATATGATACCAAAAAGGCAAGAAACAAATGAAAAAATAGTTAATTGTACCTCACCAAAATGAACAACTTTCACTCTTCAAAGCACACTGACAAGAAAGCAAGAAGATGGGACACAAAATGGGTATCTAGAAAATGTGAGGAACTCTTGCATTTTCACTGCTTGGGAAAGCAGTCTGGCAGTCACCAACTCCACTTGTTGCATGTCAAAGAGAAACCAACACAGATCTCCATACAAACCTTGTACACAGATGTTCCCAGCAGCGTTGCTTATTATAATGCAACAGGAGAAACAACTCAAATGTATATCAAGGGAGGAGCGGATCAATAAACTGTAATTTACCTATGCAGCGGAGTGTTACCTTACAATTGAACAGAAAACTGAAGTCTTGATACAGCTTCCAATGTGGATGACCTTTTAAAAAAAATCATGATAAAAAGTCAGACACAAAGGACCACATGTTGTAAAACTCCATATATCTAAGTGTTCACAGTCTCAACTCAAATAAATAAACTAAATTAGTAGGTGCCTAAGTCCAGGTTAGGAGATAGGAGTTGAGAGGTATTTGGCTACTTTTTAGAAGAGTGATATAAAATTCTAAACGTAAATGTGATGAATGCATGATTCTATAATACATTAAAAGTCATTGCATTATACACCTTAAACAGCAAATTTTGTGACATGCACATAGTACCTCAATAAAGCCATTTTTAAAAAGACAAAAATAAGCTTTATGTATTGACTTTTATATATATACAAAATATAAATATTTTGTATTGACTTTGACATATTTATAACCATTTTATAAATAACCATTCATACTTATATTAAGCAAAACATGAGTTTATACAGATGTCTCTATTTTCCATTATCCCATCTATCCTCCTCCCCTTGCTTATCAATAAACTCCCACTCATCCGGTTTAAAACATGACTTCCCCCTTCCATCACCCATTTATTTAATTGTCTCATTTCATTACACATGTACAACAGAATGAAAATTGCTATCCCAAACTTTGATGTGGCACACCTTTATCAACTTGATCATAGTGTTATGTGCTAGGAGTTTCATTGACATTGATATAAACATTTGTAATACATTTAGATTATGTTAATAGTGTCCATCTATATTCCTTCTTTGGATCCCTCAGTTTCCTAAATGATTCTTTTAAAAATACATTGTTTAGTCTTTGTGCTTGGAAATTCTATGGCTTTTGACAAATGCATGAAGGTAGATGTCCACTTCCACCTATTCAGCCTGTCTCCCTTCTCCGGAATCCTTGGCAGCCACCAGTCTGTTCAAGGTCTCTGGTTTCCATAATGTCACATAAAGGGAATCTGAGTAAGTAGTCTTTTCAAATTGGCTTCTTGTCTGAGTAACATGCATTTGAGATTTCTGTCTCTTTTTACAGCTTCCATAGCCAACCCAATTTACCAACATCTCTCATCAAAGTGATACATTCCTTCCAATTCAAACCTACACTGACATGTTATCTCCACGCCTTTAGCAGCTATCAAGGCAAAAGACATTTCTTTTTAAATAAAAATTATATAATATTTCATTGTACAGCTGTACCACAGTTTGTTTATCCATTCACCTTTTGAAAAATATCTTCATTGGTCATTCACTATTTTTGTAAATAAGGAGTACAACTGCTATAAACATTTGCAGGAGGTTTTTTGTAGACACATTTTCAACTCAGTTGGGTGAAGAAGACTACTACGCTTTTTTTTTTTTGAGAGAAGGACAGTGTGTGTGTGTGTGTGTGTGTGTGTGAGAAAGAAAAAGAGAGAATCAATTTCTATTGAGCTTTTCACATAGCTTTTGTTGCTCTGGCTTGAGTTGTGTACTTGGGTGCTAGGGTTTGAACCTGTGTACTTGTGCATACTGAGCAAGCGCTGCAACCGCCGAGCCCCCAGACTACTACTCTTGATCACATAAGACAAGGTTTAGCTGTGGAAGAAACTCTCAAACTGTTTTTAGGGAAAAGGTTTGGCCATCTCTTTTTTCACTTAACGCATGAATAATTAACTTTGATTTAGACCCCATGCTAAATGAGTGAGGTAGAACTTTGAGGAAGACACAAGTTAAGCTTTTAGAAAGTAATGGAAAAAAAATTGCAAGTTCTATTAGAGCTGTAATTGCATCAATTAAGTAATTAGAAATTATTGTCTATAAGTTTTCTTTTACAAATTTATCTGTTCTTCCTCTGTGGTCAAGGGAGCTAACAACTTTTCATATTTCTTAAGTTATAACTTCCTTGCTCCTTTCACATAAAATCAGTACAATTTTCTAAATGATATTCTCTCAGGCGGCTGCAGTGTTTCCATTTCTTTCTAACATTTTTCCAATACATATCTGAAGAATTTGATGACAATTTTTTTTGTAAAACATATAATTCTCATTCCCCTATAAATCATTCAGTGTGTTTGTGTGTCTAATATTCCCAAAGAAATTGTGACAATTTTTCTATAAAGCACAGTAAGTATTTAAAAAAAAATCTAAAACTTTCTCATCATACTGATGCTATTAGTTGGGCAGCAAGTCTTTTAAAATTCCATATTATTATTCTTTGTTTCAATCTTTTACATGTTGTAAGATTTAACAAGTTATCTTATATATGTGAATGCATAGGAGGGCCAGACCAAATTTTTGTAATTTAAAAAATAAAGTAACTTTCAACATCTTGGTTGGACAATTCTTTGTTACCAGGCAATGATGTTTAGAACACTCAAGGCGTGACCAAATGCACTTTCAAATCAGCTTCTGGTGTTCTCTGATTTAGGAGGTGAACTGTTGAAACAATTTATCATTGCTGCCTATTTCTGTTTTTCAATCTTTTCGGGAACAGGAGGGAAGAGCTCCACATGGAGAGATGGAAACAGCAGCAGGGATAACGCAAATACATACAATTGGTAAAATCAGCAAGGAGCCAAACTGAGGAGTTTCCCTTTTTATGCTTCCTGCTGCCCACAGTGGCCAATTTAAAATTTTGCTTTTAAAAAGCAGTGTAATCTGTGTGGACCATCTTTCCCAACTTTCTTAAAGTAACTACTGAAGCAAACAGCACACAGAAATGTGGCTGGAGTGAGCATGCACGTGTGCTTGCACCAAGGTACAGGACCTGTTAATCAATGGTGTTACTGAAATTTCAGCAGTCAGTTTATACCGACTATGTCCACATCAGCAATTCTGTGTTTGAGTTGGAACTTGTTCTAAATATTTGCCACCAAAAATGGTGAGCGATCCAAAGACCTTTGATAATCTCTATGGGAAAACAGCATTTCAGTGCACACTGAGCTGATAAAAGATTACTGTCCAAGGTTGCTCTTGTGGCTAAGACTATTTTGCAAGATATCTGGAAATTTTCATTGATGGCCCTTGCTGATTAAAAGATATTTTCTCTGACAGTAGTTTTAAGGCAATTAACATAGGGTTGTCCCATCTGACTGCCCTCATTGGTTCTGCAAATATATTATTGAATTAAATATAGATAAGAATTAAGTCTAGAAAAGAATTAAGGAAATAGTTTTTATCATCCAAGAACTTTGTTTTGGTTTGAGGGGCAGATTTGTAAAGGCTGCTTGCATGTCTGTTTTTTAAGAATAATGATCACTGTTCGATTACCTACTCTTATCTGATTCCTACAGTATTTGAGCTATTCGATGATGTAAATATTTGAATGTGAGATGGATAAGTATTTAGATATTTAAGTGATTGTTACTTATTTGATGTGTATCTTAATAGTCATTAAAATTCTATATCTGCCAGTGTACTTCACAAATATTAATCCTTAAAGCACAGTTATTGCTGTTTTATTTATCTGCATTTTGAAGATTTGGAAACCATGGCTCACAGAACCAAAGTCATTTGCCAAACACATTAAATTGTGAATATGTGATTCATATATAGATTCTGACTTCAATTTCAATATTGTATGCAATGTTCAGTTTTCCTGTAATAAATATTTTAAAGGAAAATAATCACAAATTAATTTTAACAGATTTTCCTGTTCAATAAATTGACACTTCTAATAAACACTTAACTTATTTTAAATTAAATTTTGTATATATACAATACATATAATTGCTTCCATTTGCATATACATATTGAAGGCATATTTATATGCATATACTTTATCATATAAATTCTATAACAGTGCATCTTCCCATACTTATGGTGGAACTGGAGGTGAATAATCTATCAGTAGGCTTTTAAACTTACAAAAATAGGGGCTAGAGAGGTGGCTCAATAGTAGAGCACTTTCCTGGCATAGAAAAGGCCCTGGGTTTGAAACCCAGCACCATATGTACAACTAAGTATCAGAACAACAACAGAAATTTCAAATGAAAAATAAATAAATTAACTCTCTGTTTCTCACTCTTTATAAAATATAGTTATATCATTTAATAGGAATACTATGTTTTATATATTTGAAAGTTACCTAAATTATAATGCTTATGTAACTTATGTATACACATGAAATTTTAATATCCAGTTGAAAAAAATTAATGTCAATTTGATAACAGGTTATGAAAATAAAATAAATATTTAAAAATTAATTAAATTATTTAGCACATTGTCCAAAGGAATAAAATTTACATCAATGAGTACTGCTTGTGTACACTTAAGAGTTTTCAATAAATTTATATTGATCTCTACTAAAAGACTCACTTTTTTTAAGAGAGGGATAATGAGAGAGGGAGAAAGAGAAAAATCAATTTTTTTTTTTTTAGTTTTTCATGTGGCTTTCATTGCTCCAATACTTTATTGTGTGCATGGTGCTGCAGTAGGAACCTGCCCTCTGGTGCATGCCAGGCAAGCGCTCCAACAGTGGAGTCACCACTCCAGCCCCAAAGACTCGCATTTTTAATTCAAAGTAACTAATATGAAAATATTTTTAAATTTATGATACAGTAATCTTATTCTTTAAGTAATATGATCTTTCATTTTAAAAACTAAATATTTAGCATAAAAGAAAGAAAGAAAGAAAAACTTGTCTCTTTAATGATGAGTTTTTGTCCTATCTTAAAACGTTTAACAAGAGGGCCTGGAGCGGAGGCTTGGTGGTTACAGCGCTTGCCCAGCATGCACAAGTACACGGTTCAAACCCCAACACCCATGTGTCAGAGCAAGGAAAGCCATGTGAAAAACTCAATAAAAATTGATTCTCTCTCATTCTCTCTCTCTCTCCTCTCTTTAAAAGAAAAAAGAAAAGTTTAGCAAGGGCCACTAGAAGCACTCTGTTTTTCAACTTTTCTCTTAATTCTCTGTCAGTGATGTTATCTGGTTCACACAGCTCCGATAGAACAACGGAGTGAGAGAAAGAATTCATCCATAAGAAAGAGAAAAAATTACATTTGGAAATCTAAAATGTAATCAAATAAATTGGACATTTGTATAGATACAGTGTCCAGGTAACAAATATGCATCCTGAAAGTTGGGGGAGAAGGATGGGTTGGTCAAATGGTTGTGCACCAGGGCAGGTTCAAGACAACTGATACGATTTAAGCAGGTTATAGATAAAAGCTTTCAGCCCTCAGCATTCCTCCAGAAGATGCTTTATATAGAGATAATTAATTGCCTTAAAACAGAAGCATAGTTTTTCCTAAAAGAAAATTTACAAAATTTGTTCAAATATGGATGTTTGTACTCATATCATCCTTATGAGTTTTTCTTTAAATTTCATAAAATAGTGGCCAGATTATTATTTTCATCATAGAATTATAAGGGAAATTGATTTTGAAAATCAATAATTGCATTATCATTATTATTTATTTGTGTAATTCATTCATTTTCCAAGCAGGTAATTAACAATTTTGAACCTTACTTCTTCACAGATTTGATCTTAGACATAACATGAGTCATTCATCCACTGGGGTGTGGCAGTTCTCAGATCAAAAACTTTCTGACTTGGTGGCAGAGGAGATAAGGTCTTGCCTAATGAATATTTACCACTGGCAATGAGTTACTGTTATGTTACCAAAAACCTTTCCATTTTTTTAAATAATAAAAATACACAGTATAAAACTAAGAAATATGAAAATTAAGATTCAAAATATGTCCCAAAATATCATGGGAAAAAAAACCTTAATTTTTCAGAATTTCAGAGTTTAATATGGCTGAAGCCATAGCTCATTAGTTACAGCACTTGCCTGGCATGCACAAGGACACAGGTTCATACCCAGCACCACATACACAACAAAGTATGGAAACAATGAAAGCCACGTGAAAAATTAAATAAAACTTCCTTCTCTCTTTTTCACTATCCCTCCCTCTCTATTAAAAGAGTTTAACAGCAGTATTATTGTGAGAAGGTATTGGTCTGAGATTGAAAAATCATAACATTAATTACAAATTTTGGAGTTTCTGTGCTGTCAAAAATATTTTTTCCACTGTTGGTGGAGCTGCAGACTGGTACAGCCCCTCTGGAAAGCAGTATGGAGAATCCTCAAAAAACTAGGGATGAGTCCACCATATGACCCTGCTATTCCACTCCTGGGTATCTTTCCAGGGGACTTAGATATTGCTGTGTCACTATAATGTGCTGATTCTATGATCATAGCAGCACAATTTACTATTGCTAGGCTATGGAAACAACCCAGATGTCCCTCACTGGAAGAATGGATCCAAAAACTGTGGTGCATTTATACCATGGAATATTACACAGCAATTAGAAACAATGATATTGCAGCCTTTGAAGGTAAATGGATGGCTATGGAAGAGATCATGATGAGTAAAATCAGCTCAACCCAGAGATCTAAGGGTCGATTGTCTCCACTCATCTGTGGAGGTGGGGACTAGACCATGGACAATGAGAAAGTTGGTCTATTAGCATGAGTTAAATCCAGATAAGATGTAATGTTTTACAACCTAATACTTTTTTTAGAGATATAGTGGGAAGGGGAAGGGTGGGATAAGGGAGGGTAATTGGGGGGGGCACTCCTGGGGGTAATTGCAATATCCAGAATATGTACACATTTTATATTATTTTGTTAAAAACTTGTATGATTGTTCAAAAATAAAAAATTAAAAAAACAAAAAAACCAAAAAAAATATTACTTTCCTTTTTTTTTTTTTTTTTTTTTTTTAAGGAAACTCGAAACGCAAAGGAACAAAAAGTTTGAAAGTGTAGTATTAGGAAGCACTAACCACTCTTCACAATCCTGTTTTTCAGGAAAGAACGGTGACCATCAGAAGACAAACAGTAGGAGGATTTGGATTAAGCATAAAGGTAGCTCCCTTTCCAGTCTATCTTTACTCAGGCCAAGTGTAAGGGCTGAACTTTTGTGTGTTTTTAATGTTTGCTGATTAATAATTAGAAAATATTATCTATAGCAGTCTTCTTAATATTTACAGTAGGATATTGATTTACATTCTTACAGAACTCTGGCCACCTGTTTCTTTTGATTTACACATTTAAGAAAGAGATTTGGGAATTTTATTTTACCTGGCATGGAATATAACTTATTCACATTCTTAGTCTGGTTTCTTCTTATGTATTAAACATGATACTACATGTGCATGTCTTCCTGTAACCCTCAGAGTAAATAACACTTGATAGCACATAAAGGATTGGTTGTATTCTCGTCTCTTTTTCTTTAATTGGCAGTTTTATTTAAAAAATAACTATCTCTCATTTGACAGTGCCCAAATAATTTATTAAGAAATTTTAGGGCTTTTGTTTCTGTATATTATTTCCCATTAAGAGACGAGCACACCTGTAATTTATCATCATTTAAGCAAAAAATAAATTATGAAAAAGAAACAAATGGTGATTATGTGAACATTGAAGTAAACCCAGCAACATAAAAGCCTTTATCAAAATTACAATTCTGCATAGATAAATGAAATTTTGCTTTATATCAGTTCTTGGCTTAGACATTTACTTATGTAAGGTGAGAATCATTTATAATTCTTAGGTACACATTTCATGAAATTTTAACATAGTTCAAGTTATGTATACCTGGAAAGTGGGACTCTTGAACTTTGTGAATATCAGTTTTGGTCAACTTTGTGAAAATGACCAGAGGAAGAGATCAATTCGCAAAAGCATTATAGAGTCAGTGATGAAAATATTTCTATATAAAAAGTTAGTTTTAGAGAATATTTCATAATACTTTATCTTTCACCAGCTAAGACCAGGGAAGCAGGCAGAAAATTGCAGGATATGGGAACTATGCCATGGGGAGTCCATTTTCAATAGATAAGGATTTTTTGGTTTTGATTATTTTTGTGCCAAGATGTTTATTTAGATTACTGTGAAGTCTTTATAGGTACCACTGAAGCTGTCAGAAAGTCCATGAAGAAAATCCAATAGTGGAAGTGATTTCATTTGAGTTCCACATTTTTCTTGATCTTGTCACTGAGTTTATTTTAGCAGTGGAGCCTGAAATATTTTTTTTCTTTGCTATTTATTTTGGATTCCAATAACATAATGCCATTTATTTTTGCTAAAATATCACATATTAATTTAAACTGTTTTTAAAGCATCAATAATTTTCCTAAGTAGTTTTTAGTGCAACATTTACATAATTTTAATCTAATCACATAATACAGTAATTTTGTGGATTGAATGTGTATGTTTAACATTCAAAATTATAGCCACAAAAGCAATATCTGAACCATAACAGTGTTATAGTTAGAATGTTTGACAAAAAATAAAATTATTTCAAAATTCTCATCTACACATATTAATAAAAATAAACATTCATATTTTATTTAGAATATTATTCATTCATTCCAAAAGGATTGCTTTTATGGTTTTTCATTTCTTGTTTGACTTTTTCTTTTATTCGAAATGAGGTTTCATTCTGTTAACATATATCAAAACATGATTATTTATTTTAAAAAGCACTACTATAATATAGATATTATCTTTGTCATATGTGAATTGGATGAACTAGTGTGGTTTTCTATTAGCATTATTTTCTTTAGATCTGAGATTTTTTAAAAAAATAAATGCAATGAACATTATAAAACATGCTAAGTGAGAAGCAGAGTTTATTTGAATATTGAAGCATTTATTGCTGAGAAATTTGTAATGAATTATGTAATTACATATATATGTGTATATCCACATATATACACATGCACACACATATAGTTTGCCTTCATTTGCTTCAGTTTAAGTAATAGCAGTTGGCTCCCCCTGGAAGCTTTATTGTGAGAATTATTAATTAAAGCTTTAATGTCTTAACTAGAGTTCCCAAAGGAAGACAGTATGTTGGATGACTTGAAAGACATTTACAAATATAGTTACAATTCACAGGTCTTCAAGTGAAGTGCACTTAACTCAAAACACAGAGTACATCAGTTTTACCTTTGAGATACTTTTTTAACAACTTTACCAATAGGGCAAAGTATTCTTTTTGGTCTAAAAACACTAATAATTTCTAGCACATCCTATTAGAGAAGTCAGCTGCCCACATTGGATGCTCCTAACAAATCTCAGCTCTCTGGACTTTCCTGACATAGTCATCACCTACCTGCCTGATGATGATCCCTCAGCCTCCCACATTTCAATCAGCTGAGAAAGTTGATGGGTAGTGACATAAGATTCTCATGAGGAAATTTTTCTAATGCTTTATTTACTGATGTGCCTCAGAGGCTCCAGAATGTAGGCAGAATGCCATCCTTGAAACTAATCTCTGTAAATCTTTGATGTCCCTGCCCACAATACTAAGCCCTCCCTCCAACCAGAGTCCCCTCTATTGGGGTAGTTTGGGGATAAACTAAATCAGCCTTTATGTGATCTTAAGTAAGTTTCAAATTATTTTCTTTTTAAATATTATATGCTGACCTTCTTAGTATTAATGTACTTCTTACAAAATTTGAAACTCTTCTTTGAAAGTGATATGTATTCTATTAAAATATACTTATCAAATTATTTGAAAATACTTATTATATGATATCCAAAGGTATTATATACTCAGTGTGGAACACAGTTATAGCAATCCAGAAACAGTTATAGCAATAATTACGTTGAGGTTTACGTTGTGATCACTTATTTGTCTTATATATATTTATTTACTAAATGATAAAAAAAATTTGATAATAAACTATTTTACCATGAAGGATAAAGACCAAAATTACTGATGAGTCTATGCCCATCCTTAATAAAACAGTGATCTCTGAGCTCAGAAGCAAGCTGAAACGCTCCACCTGCTAGAGCAGTGTCCTGACCTGGGAGGTGCCACACAGAGGCTGGTCCTCCCAGTATTTCCAGTGCCTGGTGCAGACTTTGTCCTCAGGTCCACAATAAAGGAATTCTCCTTTTATCTATGGGAAGTGTGTCCATGACAGTCCTTTCTCTGACTTCTTGTTCCTTGTTCTAATTATTCTTTCACTGCCACTTAGGAAGTAAAAGCCAGGCATATTGGTGCATGTCTATAATCCCAATCACTCAGGAGGCTTAGGCAGAAGGATCACAAATTCAAGGCCATCTTTAGTAAGTTTGCAAAGCCCCTCAACAACTTAGTGAGACCTCATCTCAAGATAAAAAGTGCTGAGGATGTAGTTCAGTGATAAAGCAGCCCTGAGTTCAATCCCTAATACAAAAAGAAAAAATACTTAGCGAGAAACCAGATGGAAGAAGATGAAATGTGAACATGTGATATACACATTCGTATCTGGCCCATTACCACTTTTAAGTGACCTTGAACTGTCTTGACAGGACTGTCTTTTATCTGTAAAGCCCTAGTCCAGAACCTCAGAGTAGCGTTGTCTCCCTTCCTCTGTGATCAGAGCCCCTCCAAGTGCTTTTGGAACTTTCTCACTTCTGTTCCAGTTCTCCAAGAAACCTTGCTGATTTAAGCTATGTGTACTCTGGGGACGCTTTTCAGAGACATTCTCATACCTGCTATAACCTCGGTTCACCCTTGACCACAACCCCCTGGCTATCTTCATTAATCAGTCTTTCTTCTTTAAAATATCTCTCAGAATTCAAAAGCCTGCGGTTTTTTTTTACCCTTTGTATTATAAGTTTTTACTTTTATTTGCCTCTTAGTAGATGATCAAGTTCTCCTAATTATATTTCCCTCTATTTCCCCAAAATCCATATGTGGGTTTCTGCAGTAACTGGGCAAAAGAACCACTAAACATTTCACTCATGCTCTCATCTTCTTCTCTTTGTTCTCAGACTGAAACTGCTCCTTTGAACTGATTAAATTCATGAAGTATAGTGGACTGTATGAATTTTCCTACAGGGCTTCTCCATCCGTGCTGCTCCATCCATGCTGCTCTTGCACACGGGCTCTGAATTTGTCCAGATTTCCAGGGATGCAGCAAAATTCCTGCTGGCATTGTCTGGTACTTAACCCAGCACTAGGCTTGTCAGCTATCTCTTCTGGATGACTCTTCTATTAATGTTCATCCTTCTTGTCTGGACCATCCTAGGAATTACAATTTCCACAATTACTATTCACAACTACATCCAAAGATATCCCCAAGATTTTCCACTATACACAGGATCCAATACCTTGTCTTTTTGCTCAGTCTTAGCAGAATTACCCTGAGGACAGTCACTGTAAACAAGCCACTATCTTGCCCATTTGAGACCTCTTTATTTCCCATATTTTTAATGCAATACTTCCTCTTTGCACATCATTCCTTTGTTTATTTCCATTCAAATATTACCTTCTAGGGAAAATGTTTTAAATATTGCTACTAGAAAAATATTATATGCAGTATTTTCAAACCAGCATAACTTTTTTAATGTAAACAATAAAGATTGATGTCCACTAAGTCAATTTATGTGCTCAAAGGTGATTTCTGTCTGGAAACATTGATTCTGCAGCATCAAAATTATAGTTATTATCACAAACCAATCATTTTATCATTTATAAAGAATTGCTGATATTTATGATTTGTACATCAAGAGTCAGATTCTGAGCAAAATACTTTAATGCTCTGTTTAATTTGGCTTTATTATAGAGCAAAGTATTTAACTGTTGCTATCCTTGCTATAGACAATGAGATTAAACCTTAAGAGGTTCAGTAATGTATCCATTGTGTTAAGTAACAGAACTAGGAGTCAACTTCGTGACAAAGTCCTCTCTTAAAAACAATGCTCCATATTTGTAAAACTTGGACTAAATTATCTCTAAACTCTACTTGAGATCATAAGTTATGTTTCCTCAATTTGATTCACAGTATTTAAAAAAAACTGAAATGAAAGGATAAAAATGACCACAATTAAGCACGTAATTTCCTATATAAAAAGTTAGGTATTAAGTAGTATCAAATTTAACAAATGACCTTAAGGAGATGTAATAAATTTCTTCTTTTTAATTTACAAGAGGGGCTGGAGCAGTGGCTCAGTGATTAAAGTGCTTGCCTGACATGTGTTAGCTCTCAGGTTCCAACCCCAGCACCATATATACAAATAAGTGTTGGAGAAACAAAAACCAGATGTAAATATAAATAAAATTGATTCTCTCTCACTCTCCCTCTATCTTTAAAAAAAATTATCTTATTAACTTATAATTGGAAGTCTATAAATTACAATGGTTGAGTGGATACTTATTTACATTTATTTCAACTGTTCTGTCCCTAAATTCTTTTTTAGTTTCAGTCCAAATCACTAGTTTCTAGAATAGACAAAATGAATATGTACCTTTACAACATAAAAATAAGGAGATAGCAGTCACATAATCAACTGTCACTCAAGATGATGGATTGATTAGTCCAAAGAAGAATCAGTTAAAGCCATAGGAACAATTCACTTGAAAAAACACACTTTATCCTTTTTTGTATTTTTATTTTTTTAAAAATTTTATTGAGGAATTTAGTTTTTCTACAATGATAAATGCATGTGTCGTAACAATATGATATGACCCTGAGCCTAATCCAAAACCACCCCCACATCACCCACACCCCAGCCTCTTTAATTCTCTGTAATTTCCCCCTATAATCACTTTTTATTAAACAGGTTTACTGACATATATATAATTCACATACAATACAGTTAGCTATTTAAATCATGGAATTCAATACTTTTTAGAATATTCACAGATACCAGCAACCATGAGTACATTCAATCTCAGAACATTTCATCACCTGAAGAAGAAACTCTATATCCTTCAGCTTTGAATCCTGAGATCCCCCAAACTCCACCTCAGTCCTGAGCAACTACTAATCCACTTTCAGTCTCTACAGATTTCCCTATTTTGGACTTTCATGTGTAGGTAATTGTATAGTATGTTGGAAATGTCATTAATTTCTGCCATAAACAAATTAAGTGGTTTTTGGCAGATGATGGCAACCAATTGGATAATAGTACTTGCCTATATTCTTCCAGAGAATATTTTTAGATGACTCTCAAGCATGTCCACTTCATTTCTTTACCCAATTATCTTGTTTCTGTACAACTTATGAGAATTCTCTTTACTCTAAATGAAATCATAACAGCGAAGCTCACATATCCTTTATTTCAGAGCCCAGATTCACTTGCTTGCTTGCTTGATTAGAATAATGAAAATACTGAATGGAAATGACTTATTTGGGAAGATTGTCAATACTCTAAAAGTATTCAAGGTTTGATTTGGTGGTATTTCCCAGTTACGTTGGCAAAATCGTTGTGTAGAGTCCTTCAAAAGCTTGAAATAGGATCTGTAGTTTTGTTCCTACAAAAACAGCTGTAATACCAGTTATATTTTGTAAAAATAACATTAAAAACTAAAAGATGCATTCTTTAATATATGGGGTGCAGTTTGGAGCACTGTATACTTTCCCAAGCATTGGATCCTGCCACACACTGGAACAATAATATTTGATTTATTCAGGCATTTTCCAAACCTTGGTCATGAGCCCTGCACCCTGGCTCAGGAATGTCTTTGGGAGAAAGATTGTAGAGGGAGTCCCTGTCTTGACCTGAATCCATTTGCACTCCAGTGCAGAAGTAGACTGTTTAAATTGGTATGTAACAAATAAAAATCACAGCCATGATTTCATGGTAAGAAGCACTGGAGGTGGGAACCCTTTTATCTTAATCTCAAGTAAGGACCAAAGTTTACCAGCTAAAGAATAAGGGAAAAAAGAAGCTAAGCAGAGACGGCAGTAAATAATGTCATCCTTCAGTGTTCAGAAAGATGAAGCTGCAAATTTTACTGTGCAGGGATGCTGAGGCCATGCCACAAGGGACTGTGAACGCTTTTGATTTTTATTCTAAGTGTAATGGGAAGCTTATTACCTACTTTCAAGAGTACAAGCCACATTATTTGACTGTTACCTGGAAAACCCTAAATTTCCCCATTTAGTTTCTGAACTAAGTCTAATTATCTGTAATAGGGCTGGACTGCTGTCGCAGGCACTGTCATTTTGAGTTCCAATTTTCTCTTCCCAATTTTGTTTTAAAATTTGCTATCTAATCAATAGAACCATTTTCTGAGATTAATTTAAGAATTCTTTCAGAGCTCCATAGTCTGATTTAAAACCAAAAAAAAAAAAAAAAAAAAAAAAAAGAAAGAAAAGAAAAAAAATCAAAAAGACAAAACCAGACAGAAAATCTGTATTTAGACTTACGCCATTCTAATTTCAGGAGAGAGTTTACACATAAAAGAGAAATGTGGGCAAAATAGGGATTAGTTACATCTTTATTAAACGATAACTATAAATTTTCGTAGCTATCAAAATTTAAAATCTAGTCACCTCCAGCCCTTAGAAAAGCACTGTCCCCATAAATTTTTTCTTTTTTCTAGAAGGACCCCAGGAATCAGTTTCCTCCTGTCTTTCCATAGTAATTTGCTTTAAAAAAATGTAAGCATTAGGAAATGTTTGGTTTGGTAGTGGAATGATAGGAGAGTATGAAATGGAAAATCAGAGGAAGGGAGGAGTCGGAGTCGACATAAACAAAACCAGCGTAAGCGATGTTGTTTGTGCACCCAAAATATCTAACCTACAGTATTTGATTTATTTCATCTTATCATATTACCTAAAGCTTCATCAATTTAGAAATTGAGTTAGTCATCAGTTTTTATTCTTCTAAAAACCTTGTAGATTCATCCTAAATATCTCTTCCAGTTTCCAAGCATCTCTAGAAATTACGAGTAACTATAGCCTAAAACTGGGAAACTTTTTTTTTTCTTCTCAAAGTATTCATTTCAAAGATTTTTTAGAAACATATTATTTGTGCACTGATACAAAGTACCAAAAACCTTTAATGCCTTTGTGTGGCTAACATTGTAGTTTGGGGTAGGGGAAGGAGAAAGACAATACGTGAAAAATGTAGGAAATGGATTAAAATTGTAGCAAGATAGAAGCTGATAAGTATAATGGAAAAAATAAAATGAGTACAGAGAATTGGGAATGGAGGGTAATGGAGTTGTGACTAATACATACTAAGAGTCTTAAAATGGATTATTCTAATCTCATTTTAGTGCATGTGATTTCATTAATAAATTGTAAAGATAGATTACATTAGAAGTCTGCCTGTAAGTTTGAGCTAACTTTAGTCAGTGTTTATTGTATAATAAAAATGTGTTTAGTTTCTATTACACTATCAGTCACACAACATTATCACTTTGATCAGATGAGAGGATCGTCTAAGGAGCAGAGCTTGTAGAGACATACAGACTAAAGGAGGTGTAGAAGTAGGGACCATTGCAGCCTAGGCTAGTGGCTTCCTTCCCAGTGAGGGTGGGTAAATGCATATTGGCTGCTGGGAACTTAGGCGGGGTAGTGAGTTCTAATTTCTACCTATGCTGGACAGTGTTAATTATCTCATGGGTCACATTTGTTTTTAATAGTCCAGAAGTAGAAAGTATTTCCACTTGCCAAGAAAAGTTTAATACTACTGCTTTTCTCCAAAATGATGGTGTTATATATAAGTATACTCAGTGTTGAAAATGGGCATTCATAAGGAAAAAATATCTGTTCTAAAAAAAGTTTTTTTATCATTGAAAAAAATGCTCAGGAGGGTTACATATTCTAAAAATAATGCAACTCTGCTTTTTGGTAAAAGTGATAGGTTTCTTTTCTGCACAACATTTTATTCCCTGTACTTTTTATACTTATTTGGTGTTTCAGCTGTTGCTTTCACCCTTCACACAATGATAGAACCGAATATTTGCGCAGTTATTTTATACATTTTTAAAAAATTTGCCTTACATGAATTTAAATTATTTGTCTCTTTTTTTCTACCTCATTTGATAGAATAGCAAAACACAGCTGTGTTCTTGGCAGTGTATTGTGCTGTGTGATTTGTTTGGTATGTGCTTTCACACAAACTGGAATCTAACACTAACTGAGGAAATGCTGAGAAGGCTATACCCATGGTGCAAATGCACATCCTGATTTTGGTTAGCCCAGGTAAAGACCTCTCTAATCACTTAGGACTCGGGAAGGTCTCTACCCTGCTGAGAGTGCTTGGCTGTCAGCTTAGAATAACTTAGCCAGAGAATCAATGTACTTAACCATCTGATGTTTGGAATCCTAAATAAGATTTCCTAGGATGGATAACCTTCATGTAAAGGAAATCAAATTGCATATACGTTTAATGACATTATTAATCTTTTTTGAGAAAAAAAAACTTCCCAAATTATTTTTTTTTTATTTATTGGATGTATTGACAGAATTCTAAACTTGCTGATAATGTTTGTGCAAATGCTGACTACTTATAGATGAATTTGTACATGTTTGCTTAAATTCTGCCTGGTGTACACGGAACATGATAGCCTGTACAGGTTATTGCTGAAAACATTTTCAGATTAAAAATAAAATGTGAGATTTTTCTCTTTCTAGGGAGGAGCAGAGCATAACATTCCAGTTGTCATTTCAAAAATCTCCAAGGAGCAAAGAAGTAAGTTGTTTACGTAATTATCGAGTAGTCTTTTCTTTGAAAGTAATTGCTGTTAAATGATTCAACAACTGGTATGTGACTAGGGATCTCTCCAGTCCCAATGATCAGGAAGTAAGAAGTGTATTTGGGGAACACCTTCACAGAAGGAAAACAAGGATGAATATTAATGAACTGTGTGGCCATGTATGAGTTAGGGATTGTGTAGCTTTTCAATTGTAATATTAAACACACAAATAAAATTAATTATAAGAAGTCATATGTAACAAAGGCAATTCCAGATAATTTCTTTCAGTTCTCTTGTAGCTCTTTGGATGAAACTGCATCTAGGAAAAATAAGTAGATATCAAGCAAAAATTGCATTTACTAAACTTAGTTAAACAACACAGTGTTCATGAATAAACTTGGAGCCATTTCCACTTTCTTAGTTCATGGATTGCACGTCTACCTCTCAAACTGTTTTCACAGAGACATCATGAGTATAAATGTGCTAAAAACCTAGGCCACCCATCCAAATGAGTCATCAATATTTTGTAACTGTAAGGTCTTAAATTTTCGAACTAAAAAGAAATATCTCTGCTTGTATTTTAATTATTAAAGTGGGTTTAATCATATTATTGTTTTGAATTTCCATTTTTAGGGATATTTTAAAATGCTAGAAATATAAAGCATTTAAAATTATGCTTAATTTAACAATTTTATCTATATTAATGATGATAAAACAACTTGCATTTGTCTGATAAATATAGTCAACACGTAATCCATTGTTCTTTTCAATTCATAGCGGAACTTTCAGGACTACTGTTCATTGGGGATGCTATTCTACAGGTATACATTTTATCATTATTATCCAAAGTGCATCCAAAACATAAATCAATTTAAAATATGCTATGTGAAACCATGCTCTACTTTTCATTGCAGATAAACGGAATTAATGTGCGAAAATGCAGACATGAAGAAGTGGTGAGTTTCCATTTAGCTCCTGTCATGTTTTTCTGCATGTGCAAATAAGAATTTGCTGCATTGCTAAAAACTATCATTTCCTTTATTAGGAAAATATAAACTTGATCCAGTGTGCTATCAAAATTTCAAATGACCTCTGCTTGAAGTGTTTTCCTCTTAGAAACAGATGACTGAATACTATCCAGTATGAAATGTGTTTCAAAGAAATATTTAAGGTGGTAATTTGCTGTTTTCCGTATTTTTCCATGAATCTCTATCAGAAGATGTTCACCCAGTTTATCTCTAGATGAAATATATTTCTAAATTCTTGCAAATTTTTAAAAGTTTATAAATAATGAATTGATTTCTGTAAAATTTTGCACAGTAGTAACTGGGATGAATGGAGGAGCGTTTAAAGATTGCGTGTGTGTTTGTGTGTGTGTGTTTGCGTGCGTGTTTGTGTGCATGTGTTTGTGTGCATGCTTATCACATTCTATTGCAGGAAAGAGAAAGAGAGATAGACTAAACTCTAGATGGACAGGCTTAGCACTAGGCAAAGTGACATTCATTTTTTACTGGGGCATTTTTTTGAATATTTCTAATTTTGCATATTTGGAGGCTCCAGAATTAGATATTCTAATTTAGCAAATTTGGTTGGATCCAGGAAATTGGGTGTTAGCAGCCATTCTAAGCTGTTCCATTGTAAGTGACTTTTAAACTATACTTTGATACGGAGGTTCAAGAACTTCTGTTAAGGTTAGTGAAATGACTGAAAAATGATACTGAGCGGAGCAGGAAGGACAGTGTCAGGCATTTGGAAAAGGCATGTCATAGTTGGTTAAATAGTATTCATAGAATCTTCACTGAATATGGGTCTCAGCTTCTCTGGGAATGTGTACAGGAAAATTATATTTAAAAGTTTACACTAGAAGATCAAAAAAGAAAGAGAAACACTGCTTTCTTTTGCTTCTTATAATTCTAGTGCTTTTGGTTTCTGAATGCGTTGCTCCTCTGTTAAAAGTTATTTGGAGAACACCGTATTTCAGATGTCAGAGTGGCAAACTCAAGTGCCTGAGAAAAGCCACACTTTCTCAAGTAGTGAAGTTGGAAAGGCTGCTTGATTATGAGCCTGCCTCATAAGGAACTGATCAAGAATCGTTTCTGTTCACCGCTTCACTTTAGCTTCTCAAAAAGCTTATTTGGGCCGTATGATTGCCACTGCGGGCTGAAAATAATGTAAAACATGCATTTCAAATCTGAAGTTTCCTACAAATATGTGCAGAGGAAAGAATATTTAAGAAGAAATTTTTGAAGAAATAAAAGGACAGCATATCTCAGAGGTCTCTGTTCTGTAGATTCCTAGGTAACTTTTAAATATAATCGTAGAAGCAAAGATACTTTCAACTTTAATCTTTTTTTTTAAGCGAGGACAGTGAGAGAAAGAGAGAGAGAATCAATTTTTATTGAGTTTTTCACATGGCTTTCGTTGCTCTGACACTTAGTTGTGTAAGTGGGTGCTGGGGTTTGAACTCTTGTATTTAAGCATGCCAGGCAAGCACCGTAACCACCAAGCCATCGCTCCAGCCCCAACTTTAGTCTTTTTTAAGTACAAAAAGATATTTAAATGCATTATAAAGGGAATAAATACAAAGTGCACTCCCTTTGAAAACCACATGCTGTTAGTTGGAATTGGGCTTGCAATTTTCTCTTCAGAGGTGGGCCATATGCTTAAACTGGGATACAGTTTTAATTGAACAGATTAATGTGGAATTAAAAATTAGAATGCACTAATAGTGCCACATCAGAGGATATTCATTTTGATTCAAAGAAAGAAAATTTAAGATTGTACTGCAAAATTTATATAGTCCATTACAATAAATTAATTTTGAGAACCTTAACCATTACTACAAGCTTTGAGATATAGATACTACTATTCCTATTTTTTTATAATCCTTGACTTTCCAAGAGCATTTAGAAGTTTTTGTCCTTATGTCTTTTTACCTACATGAATGAACGTATACTTCATTGGGCCTGAAATATTAATTAAATCCTTAACAATCAACTTATATGGGCTTTAGAAAGCACAGAAGCTTAAAGGATATAAGTGGTTTTGAAATAGCATGCTCATATACCACATTTCTTATAGAGCTCTAAATTCCAAAACAAATTGGGCAGAAATGACGTGTTGATCGTGTGTTTCTTTGATTCACTTACTCTTTCATTGACATTGTTAAAAGTTCTACATTGAGCCCTTACCCACTTCACTTTTAAGACTTCAATTGTATAGCTGTTACTTCTGTGTTGAAGTTATAAACTTTGATCTATATGGAAAGGGATCTCGTGTTGCCCACTGTGAAGCACATAGTAGATTTTTTGATGGAATCCTTAAATTTGTATCACTGAAATATTTAATCTATGTTGTTAAAATTTGAAGGTGAGGCATCCTCCAAAATCTCACATATAACAATGCAAAAAAGTTGAGATGGAACAATCGGGTTATAGGAGCTTTAATCCAATGGGTTAGTTAATCCCCTAATGTGGATTAGCTGGTAGCTATAGGCTGGTAGGTGTGGCTGGAGGAGGTAACCTGATGGGGTCAGGCCTTTGGGATATAGATTGTATCTGGTGTGGAGTGTCTCTCTGCTTCCTGACAATTCCTTGAGCTGCTTCCCTCTGCCACTCTCTTCCACCACAATACACCATGATATCCTGCCTCACCAAGAGCTCTGAGGAATGGAGCTGGCTTCCTATGTACCTCTGAAACCATGAGACCCCAAATAAAATTTTCCTCCTAGAATTGTTCTTGTGAGGTATTTTAGTCACAGCAGTGAAAAAAGCTGCCTAAAACCTATGTGTTCCTCGTGACACCAGTTTGGCTTTACAATAAAGCAATTCCAGGTATTACACATGCAACCTGGAATATTTTTCTCACTGGGATTGTTGAGGAAGCGAAAGGCACAAAGTCTCCTTATTAAGAAAAATGATAATCAGTGCTTGGTGCTGCTTGGTGTTGGGAATAGTGTGTGTGTGTAGGGCTTTAACTCCTGAAGCAACTGTACAAATCCCACCTCAACCACTTAATAACATCGTCATTTCAGCCAAATGAACTTACCTTTTTGTGACTCTATTGCTTATTAGAAAAAATGAATTGATAAATATTTTATCAGAGTTAAGTTGAAGTGCAGCATGAATTTCCTAGGACTTATCTGGCCATTAAGGGTTTTCTATTATTTTGTGCCATCAAATCTGTGGCTTCTCATGTTGTAACTCTCCTCCCGTTTGCCCCTCATAGGCAGTGCTCTGTCAATGTTGGGCAGTGTGTCCTTACACCCATGCTGCTCCATGGGATGTCTCCACAGAGACTGAGCTATTGATGCTACTGCTTAGCATCCCAGCTCCGTCCTTCAGTGTTGGGCAGGAACCAAGGTAGACATCCATGAGAGAAGAAGAGCACAGTCCTTTGAAAAATGAGTCCCTTCTTCATCCAAATGGGGCATTTCTTGTGTATGTGTGTGTGTGCACGTGCGCACACTTGATGTGAACATGTTCTTTAGTCTATAAATGAATTCTACCTCCACGATACCAAAAGTCCCTAATGTCCCAATGTTTCTTTTATTTTTTTCAAGTAGAGCTGAATCTATTGGCCCTCGTTGTTGCAAAATTGATACCACCTTCCTTTAGAACATATTAAACTTATTGCAATCTCTATATCCAGCTGTAGATATTTTTTATTTGGTTAACAAAAAAGTGATCACATAGCACAAAAATTCTGAGTGACACCATGTAAAAAACATTGCAACCGACTCCTTTCTGTTAACATTACTAAAATAAGCTTATAACCAGCTCTAATATTGTTGGTATCTAGGTATTGGATTTTATGAATTTAGTAATTAGGAAAGAATACAAAATTAGGGGAAATTATTAGGAAGGAGCATATCAAAACTAAACTGTTGGTTTTCAATGCAGTATAAAATATAACAATGATGATATACTTATATATATATGATTTAGCCGTAGTAGAAAAGTATTCATTGAATTAAAAAGCACCCTGATTTGTTTTTCTAAAAAAGTGTCAACATAACTGAACTTCTAACATTCCAACATTTTAAAATGAAGATAATTTGAGAAATTTCCTTTTAAAGAAGCATTTCTGGGGGCTAGAGTGGTGGCTCAGTGGTTACTGTGCTTGGCTGGCATGTACAGGTACACAGGTTCAAAGCCCAGCACCCACATATACAACTGAATGTCAGAGCAATGAAAGCCATGTGAAAACTCAATAAAAAAATAATTTAATTCTCTCTGTCTCTCCATCTCTCTTTCACTATCCTTCTCGCTTTAAAAAAAATAAAAAATAAATAAAGAAGCATTTCTAGTTTCAGAATTTATAGGTGCCCATAAAAGAGGTTTATCTCCTTTTCATTTCTATGGTTCTCACAATTAGAAAATATTAGATAATTTGAAGTGCAAATAATTAATATCTTTATTCTAAATTTGTGATTTTGAATCATACCTTAATTTTAGAAATTCTTAATTTTCAAAGAGCAGATTAAGTAGCTAAATTATGTAGATTAAAATTACATATTCATAAAATGAAACAAATGCTGATAAAAGCCTATGTAAAATGTTGATTCATAACATTTTGACTCTCATGATATATGTTCTACTTTGAATTCAAACTTTCCCATTGGAATAAAATGAAAATTCTTTTTTTTTTTTTTAGTTTAGATCAATTGAAAAAAAAACAGTGCACTACAAGAGTTACATCAAATCATCGGAAAATAAGGCTCGCATTTACATATTGAAATACTGTAGGTTGCTTTATGCATCAGTGAGGGGCAAACTTAGAATGTGATTTGGACACAAAAATCCTTTAAACCTTGAAGAAAAGATTAAAAGGTTATTGAGTTACATGTCATGCTTTATCTAACTGCTAACTGCATTGTTTTGAGCTCTCATTGATTAATAATTTCTTAAGAATTCAAAGTGCAGTCAATTTTTTTTCTTTGAATTAACTACCATTCAGGAAAGCCAACTATGACACCATTTAACTTTTAATATTCCCAGTGATTTGGAAAATGTTAAGTGCAACGACAAAAAAATTTGAAATATAGTCCATGAGTGATTTTGAAAAGAAATGTCCGGAACATGCCTCATTTAAATCCTTAGGTTTGGGTTTGCATCTATATCCTTAGCAGCTACTTTTCTTTGGATTTACATGTCTGTGCCCTGATTAGCTTATGAGGCAAGAAGGCCCAGATTACACTTTAAATACATGCATGCTTCCTTCTCTTGGCTACTGATTCTCATCATTTCCTTATTTGTAGTTTTACTTTATTGAACAAAGATGGACAACATGTTTCAAAGACATGTTCTTAAAATCCCTCTAAGAAAGGGATAAAATGAGTCCTTTGACCTTTGACGTTGTAGGGCCCCTGCCAATTTCTGCCTAAAGGAATACAAACAGGAACCAGAGCAATGGGCCCATGGGGACAGTGTCATGCTGAGAGCCCAGACACTTCTGGGATAGATATGAGCATGTCTATTATCTCCTCTTACGTCCAGAAAGCTCTCTACAGAGATTGGAATGAAGAGGGGAAATGTATGTTTCACATATTACGTAATTTCATAGTTAACATTTTGTTTTCTAATAACTAAGAGATTGAACCCCAAAGCGAAGAGAAAACAAATGACACCAAAGTTTGAAGACCTAATTTGACGAAGGTAAAATCATCAGATACTTAAATCATCAGACACCTACCTGCTGTGTCATGTTGACAAAGGTAATAATCTCTGTGGCCTTCGTCTTTTCATCAGAAAGATGGATAATTTGAAGTAGATCAATGCCCAAAAACTGTTACAGATAAAATACTCAATTATTTTATTTTAAAAGAATATGAAAGTTTGGAAAAAGCCCATAAAAACGTATGACACAACAACTTTCATAGACCTCACTATGGATTGTGAATAATAATCAGTTCTAACAATTGTACCAGAGTAGTGCAAAGTTTTAATGAGAGGTAAAACACTAAGTATAACAAACAAAAGAAGGTGTATACAATAGTCATGAAATTGGAGAAGTGACCAGGAGAACTGTCATAATTGCTCGTATTAGTTTCTTCTTTCAAGCACGCTAATTTGTGTGGACTCATGTTTGAGTCCTTGGGAGGAGATCATTAGAAAAAGAAAAAAAAAACTACAACACTGAAGAGAAATATGTTTTAGGGAAAACACCTTCTAAGTGTGAGGATACAATGAGTAACACATTGCTACCATTGAGAAAATCCCTCTCACCACCCCTTCATTGCCACTATAGTGCACAGTGAAAATTAGTACCCCAAAAAGCAGCCACAGTGCTGCTGATCATGACAGCCACACCAAGAGAATTCAACAGAGACCAGAGAAGGAAAAAGAGTGGACAACCACAAGCATAGGTGTTAAGCACATGCACACAACCAGACCATGGCTTTTTTGAAGGCTGAGATCATGCAATTTTAGAGAAAGTGGAAAATTAAATCAGATGAAAGTTATGCACTCATCTCCTACTCTCAGAGATAGTTCTAATTTGAAAATAAAATTACTCCTGCAGATTAGAAGAACTTCAGCATGGACCCAAGGAAGTGTAAAGTCTTCTAGGATTCATAGTTAACCCTTGGCTCTACCATACTCTTAGTAAGAGGCTTCTGGACTTTTGTATTCTGAAGTTTTTCTGAGACATCTCAGAATGGTCTAAATTACTAATGAAGGTTATTTGGATAACATAATTCTCTGGATCAGAGATAAAGAATCAGAAAGGAGGAAAACATCCCCTCAAGATGTTGAATATCCAGACATCTGTGGTCACCTCTATAGGAAGTAGGATTTTGGAAGACTTCAGACAGAATGATATGTGTTAAATATCCTATATTTTTGTTTTAAGTATGTTTGGGAGGCATAAATCGGCTCTCATGGACTGTGCAATCAAATAACCATATCTCTGTATGCTATAACATATACACAATGATGTGAATATCCACTTAGCTGTAGGCCATAGATGTTCATGTAAATAAGGTCTGAGAAACATGCTTCAAATTCCTCATTTTTGATATAATATTAGCATAGAAAAAAGCATACTTGAGTTATACACCAAAAAGGACAATCTTAAGCCTCCCCAAGTTGTAAATGTACAATCTTAACCTATCCTAGGCTCTAATAGAAGTCTGATAATCCCAGGCAGAAATATGAGTTTAAATGAAATGTTTTTACATCTCTCCTAAAACTCATTAATATGGCAACACATGATCTTTTATGGTAACAATAGTAAAGGTAAGGGAGCATAAAGACGAGAATACAGTAGGCAAGGGTTTTGTTAATTTCTTTGAAAATAGAAATTTAATAGATGAATGGGGATTATTCTAGAGAACCTCAGAAAGCTGTATGCAAAGCCAGCATTCAGCAATTATTCACAATATAGAACTCAATCAGATAGGATCTGAGGTAGCAGGCTCATTAAAAAGAAGAGTTGAGGAGGGATCACGAAGAGCAGGAGATTGATTAGAATACAGCAGGAGTCCCTGAGCACAGCAGAGGGCATGGGTGAAATAACACACTAAATTGAAGTGAGATGTACATTCTGGACACTAAGTTGCCCTGCCGCTACCTTCTTTGAGCTTTCAGAACTCTGACAGCCAATATTTTTTCTTTTGTTTTCTTTTTCACTAAGAGTAGAAGTTAGAAGATTCTTCCTGAGTGAAATTGATCGATGAGAAATAACCCATAAAAGATCCATCTGAGATTTCTCAATGCAAGTTGGATTCTTACTAATACCACCACAGTGGAGCCCAGTAGTGGAGAAACCTTGCATTCTGTACCCAGAGCTCACAATTCAATTTAAGGGTCTGAGTTTTGACTGATAATAAAGCGTCCCCCACATTTGATGAAAATCATTCACATCAAAGACAGAGACTGAAATATCCAGAAAGATGAAAAATTTAGAGGGAAACAGAGAAAACAAGTTTCATCAAAAATGGAGTTAATACCTTATTTTCAAATACATGGAAGAAATTATTATATAAGTGAAATAGTGCCAACATGATATTTGAAAAGAAGATCCAGAGAAAAAAACTCTGGGATGTTAAAACTTTGATGCCATTGGTGTTGGGGATTCAGCTCAGTGGCAGAGTACTTGCTTAGCACTTTCAAGGACCTGAGTTCAGTCCTTAGCCCTGAGGAAAAAACAAAACAAAACAAAACAAAAAAACAAAAAAACTTTGACACCATTATTGGAAAGAAAAGGTAAAATGTGAAAATAATATAAAGCAAGCTGAGCATCTTGTCAAAATGAAATAAAATACTAAAGAAACAGACAATAGGTAAAAATCTTTAATTCAGAAATTCTTGCAACACACCAATAGAATTAAGTAAAAAACAGGTGAAATGCAGGAAATGGTCATTGTCAAAGAATGATACAAGAAAAGTATCCAGATTTGACATATATCCTTTCAAATATTAACAAAACGCCAAATAAAGAAAACAAAAATACTAAAAAACACATACACCTATCAAAGCTTCCTATGAGGTGGCATCACAGTTTGAGTTTAATTTCACTGTAAGAATGCTGAACATTCTTTCTTGTGTTTATTAGATATTCCTGTGTTTTTGTTTTTTCTTAATTGTGTTAATTATTTATTGCTTTAAGGACTTTGTAAAGTCTGGCTGTAAGTTAGATGTACCATTTGTAAATACCTTTTCCCAGCCTGGAAAGTGTCTTTTCAATGCCTTTACAGTGTCATTTGAAGCTCAAAGTTTTCCATTGCCAAGAAGTTCAATTTATTAATATTTTAATTTTATTACTTGTGATATCTTATTTCATACATCTTTTGCTAATCTCACACCATGAAGACCTTCTATTTTTGTTCTAAGATCCACACAGAAGGTTTTTGTGACCTCAGAAGGTATGGCTGTTTGTCCCACCAACAAGCAAGCTGGCAGTTCTCTCATCAAACTCAGTTCTGATGCTACCTACCTGGAGACATCATCAGATTCCACAGGTGGAGGGCTCAGCTTCCCACCCCTTCCCCACCCCTTAGAGATGAGCAAACCCCAGGTTATTTTATCTATTCATCTGACCAAATGCTTAAAACTTTGGGTTCTTATGAACCCCTTGCTTAGGTTTGATTAATTTCCTAAACTATCTCACAGGACTCTGGGAAGTATGTTAATTAGTTATTTTAAAGGATATCATAAGGTATGTAAGTTAAAAAGATGCATATGGCAAGGTATAAGGGAAGGGATGCAATGTTCTCATGTCCTTTCTGATGAGCAACCCTCCAGAAACCTCCACATAACCAACTATCCAAGATTCTTTGCAAAAGCATTATTGATTACATTATCGATTATCAGTGATCAACTTAACCTTCATGTCCTTTCCCCTCTCAGGAATAGGGGCTGAATCTGAAAGTCCTAATCCTCCAGTCCTGTCTAGGTCTTTTTACTGACCAGTCCCCACGCTGAAGCTATCTTGGGGCTGACAGCCATCAGACAACTCATTATCTTATAAAAGACACCATTACTTCAGAGATGTGAAAATCAAAAGTCAAGAAGTAAGGATAAAAATCAAGTACATATTTCACAATATCTTTAAACTAAAAGATGGAGGTGCTAGTTATATTCAGTGTGATTAGATTAGCAATGCCTTCTTCTATAATCTCAGGTGGCACAACAAGGAAATACACAGGTGCATAGAAAGCTGTTCATGTATCCTTATCTATTTAACTCATTCCCATAGGTAATTGTATCTAATTTAAGCTAAACTGAGCTGATTCTCCAGCCCAATCCATTATCACATGGACCACTATAGCCTCTTTCCCTTGCTTGGCTGTGACTGCCCAATCCAACTGCACATCTTCTGTCACTCATTTTATTTAATTGGTCATATCCAACACACATGTGCAACAAAATCAGAACCATTAATCCATTCCTCAGTAGGAAACAGTTATCAAGAGAGATCAATGCTTTTATCAAGGAGGGTTGAAGGCTTTTACATACATTTCCTTTTTCCTTTGGACTTCCAGGCTTCCATCATTCCCACAGAGACTTTGCTTCTAAGATTTCTAAAACATTTACATTCTCTTTCCGCATTCTGCATTTCGTAATAAAATCTCTCAACCTCACAAATGTTTTTTACTTTTTACAGGATTTTCACACTTTAAGGTGAACTTCAGGTTAAATTCAGTGGAATTTGAAAACTGCACAGTATTGTTATAGAGTAAGATCTTCCTGCAGAGCCAAAGTTACCATGGGGGTTCTGTGACCACCAGTACTTAAAAATCTTGCCTGAAGAATTTCAATCCAGTTGCACATAGTTGCACGCAGGAATTTATTAGAAAGGGGGGGGGTCCTCTCACAGCAGAGGGACCACACACTACTCATGCCCTCCGGTCTTCCCAGGAGTTCCAGAAAGATTTCAGAGTCCTGCCCAGGTCCACCTTTGGACTTTTGATTGATAGCAGGATTGCATCAGATTTCAAATTCCTGTGTGTGCATGACCTTACCCCATGAAAGAAGATTTTACTATTGTAATGACATGCAAAAGATCAAAGACAATCCTGGTTACCGTGATCCTTATTGACAAGTACTAATTGGAACTTTTTCCTAAGGATTTCGTGGTTGGGGGGTCTTCCCTTTTAGTCATCTTAATCTCCCTGATTCCTGGATTCTGGACTATATAAAGGTCACAAAAATTACCCCTCCCATTTTAGGGTGACTTGTATTGTTCTTATCAGCAGATAATAGCTTGTTTGCTGAGGAATGTAGCATATACTCTTTTTTTAATTTTTATTTTTGAACAACCATACAAATTTTTTACAAAATAATATAAAATGTGTATAGTTTCTGGATACTAGATTTACCCCCAGGAGTGCCCCCCTCCCCAATTTCCCACCCGTATCCCTTCCTTCCCTTACCCACAATATCTCTAAAAAAGTATTAGGCTATATAACGTTACACCTTATCTGGATTGAACACATGATAATAAACCGCCTTTCTGAATGGCCAGGGTCTAGTTCCAACCTCCACAGATGAGTGGAGACATTCAACCCTTGGTTCTCTGGGTTAAGCTGATTTTATTCACCTATTACGTGTGAGCATATACTCTTGACGTAAGCCAGGAGAGGGACAGAGTGGCCTCAGGTAAATCACTTTTTAAAAGACAGCATTTGGGGTCAGCACAGTAAGCCCAGTCTATAGAATTAACCCTCTAACTTCATGTTCCCGTTGCTCAGGTCTGTCTGTTGCCTATCAGTATCATGAATCCATCAGTACAATATCAAACAGAATAGTTTATTGTCTTAGAAATTTGTCTGTGCTTGCTTTATACAGCATCTTCTGGAAGCCACTGTCCATTTTATGGTCTCTATAATTTGGCCTTTGCCAGAATGCCATAGAATTGTATTTTAGAGAATGTAGTCTTTTAAGAATGACTTCTTTCACTTTGCAAAGTGCATTTGAGATGTGCGACAGCTTTTTCCTGGTTCAAAACCTGATCAGAAAAAGTTCTGTGTTTCTATTCTTCTATTGAAGGACATCAAACTTTCTTCCATTATTTGAAGATTATGTATAAAGCTGCCATAAATATTTATATTCAGGTTTTGTGTGGATATGTGCTTTGAAATCAGTTGAGTGTAAACTAGGAGGGCAATTTCTTCTTAAAAATTCTTTTTAGCTTTGCAAGAAACTCCCAAATTGTCTTCCAAAGTAGTTGTACTATATTGCATACCCAGCAGCAATGAGTGAGAATCCCTGTTGCTCTACATCCTTGTCAGCATCTGGTGTTGTCAGATTTGAGCCATGTGAGTAAGTGTGCAGTGTTATCTCATTGCTGTTTTAACTTGAAATTCCATAATGATAAAGGACATTCAGCATCTTTTCTTTTTCTTTCTTTTTTTTTTTTAAAGAGAGGGACAGTGAAAGAGAGAGAAAGAGGGAATCAATTTTATTTAGGCTTTCATGTGACTTTCCTTGTTCTGAGACTTTGTTGTGTGTGTGGTGCTGGGGTTTGAACTCGCGTACTCACTCATGCCAGGCAAGTGCTGTAACCACTGAAGGGCTCCAGCCCTTCAGCATCTTTTCTTATGTGTTGGTTTAGACATTTTGCCCACTTTTTCAAGAGAGAGGAATAGAGAGAGAGAGAGAGAGAGAGAGAGAAAGAGAGAATCAGTTTTATTTAGTTTTTCATGTGGCTTTCATTGCTCCAAGACTTCATTGTTTACCTGGTTCTCGGTTTCAAACTCACGTATTCGAGAATGCCAGGCAAGCGCCTTAACCAGGGAGCCACTGCTCCAGTCCCCATTTTGCCCATTTTATAACTGGATTATTTTCTTACAGGTGAGTAAAGAATTATTTGTATATAGTGAATATCACTGCTTTATCAGAACTGTGCTTTATAAACATTTAATCCCTGTCTGTGTCCTGTATTCTTATAATTTCAGTCTCTTATATTTTTATTAATTAATTATTTTGTAAGGAAAGAGACAAAATGAAGGAAAAAGAGAAGAGAGTGGTGGCTCAATAGTAACATAGGTTTGTTCAGGAGAAAGCTTTGGAGGGGAGCCCAGCAGAGTCTGGGACCCACATGTCCCTGACAGACTGGGGTAGATATAGAGGGAATGAGCGGGGAGAGGCAAAGTTTAGAGTTTCTGGTTAAACTGGGTTGTGCAGTAGGGTGGGGATTAAACTGAGTTTTTCAGTAGGGTGGAGATCTTTTGATAAGGGCCCCAGGCAATAGGTTCCAGTGAGGGCCTGAGTCTATAGATTTGTAGATTTTGAAAGTGAGTAGGAGGTTTGCTGTCTGGCTGAGTGGCTTCTGGCAAGTTTCCATATCCATCAAATTTACTTGTATTTATATGAGTTTTCTTGTTTTTTTTTTCTTTTTTCCTTTCTTCTTCTTCTTTTTTCTTTGAATGTGTGTGTGTGTGTGTGTTTGTTTGCACTTCTAGGGAATGAACTGAGGGGAAATCTAAAACTCAGCTACGTCCCCAGCCCTTTTATTTTTCATTTTGAGACAGGGTCTTGCTAAGTTGCTCAGTATGGCCTTGAGTTTGTGATCCTCCTGGTTCAGCCTCCCAAGTAGCTAGAATTAGAGGCCTGCCCCACCACACCCAGTTATTTTCATTTTCTTAAAAATATCTTTTGTAGAAGCAAAGTTTTTAAGTTTAATAAACTCTAGATCATCAGCTGTTTCTTTCATCTAGTATTCTTTGGGTGTTTCATTTAATAACTCATTTTCATTGTATTCTCTGCTTTCTTGTTGAATTTTTACAGACTCATTTTAAATGCAGTTCTGAGTAATTTTGATAATTTTTGTGAAAAGGGTAAAGCCTGTTTCTAAGGTTATTTTTTCTTTCCTTGACCATGGCTTTCAGTAGTTGTAACAAATTTTTCAGACAGACTATATTTACCATTGATTTGTCTTTGCTACTTTGATGATGGGTTGACTATATATTTGTGAGACTCCTGATCTTTTTGCTTCCTTCCGTTAATCTCTATGTCTGTTCTTTACACAATACCATGCTACCTCAATTATTACAGCGCTAGCATAAGTTTTGAAATAGGAAGCAGTATGTCCTCTATTTTTCATTCTCAGTATTCTGTAGTCTATGCTAAATCTTTTTCCTTCCCATATAAACTTTAGAATTTCTTGAAATATTTAAGATATAATTATTGGGAGTTTGATGGAAATTTTTCTAAATTGATCAGTTTTGGGAAGACAACATCTAAACAATACTGGATACTCTCTCTATTCCAGCGATTTGCAGCATTTGGTCATTTAGATCATCTTTGCTCTGTCATTTATACTTTCGCACATACTTTGTTAGGTGTTGAACTACATATTTAAATTCTTCAGTATTATTGTAAACAGTATAATTTTCCTAACTTCAAATTCCATTGTTTTTTTAAGAAGGAAAGCCACTAACATTTGTGTCTCATTTGTCACTTTGCAAGATTTTCATGTTGTTTTGGTTTTGTTTTGGGTACATCCAATGGGATTTTCTACATAGAATGTTATCTTTGAAATGCATAGTTTTCTTCTAAACAATCTATATAACTTGCATGCACTTGTTTTTTTTTTTTTTTTTTTTTTTTGTCATAATGAAGTAGCCAGGACTTTTAATAAACTGTAGATGTAGAAAGCAAGGAGGTCCTCACCTTCTTCCTGGTACCAGTGAGCAGGTGTCCAGTTTCTCATCATTTAGCATGAAGTTAAATCAAGTCAGGATTTAAACTTGTTTCACTAATTTGCAGATGTTTTTAAGTGGCTGGATGTTGAATACTTTCAAATGCTTTTTTCTGTGTTGATGGATAAGACCATATGATTTTTCTTCTTTAGCTTTTTGATGTGTTTGATTACGTTGGTTAAATTAAAAATGGTGAATCATCCTAACAAAACTATAATGAATCTCATTTGATGTGGTGTGTATTTTTTATATTTTTGAGTATGGTTTTATAGTATAATTTTGAGGCCCTTTGTTGCTACATTAATGATAAATATTGATATTAATTATTTTCTATATTATTTTTAAGTATTTATAAATATTTGATTAATGCTATCATAGAAGGAAATAAAAAAAATGTTACCTCTGCTTGTATTTCCAGAAAAGAACTGTGGAGAATTGTTACCTTTTCTTCAAATAATATATGATAGAACTCATCAGAAAACTTGCTAGATTTAGTACTTTCTTGTTTTAATCTTATTATTCATTGGTCCAGTTTTTTAATAGGTCATTTCAGAACCCAAGTTTCTCCTTGGATGTATTTTGGGAATTGACCTATGTCAAGTAATTTATCAAAATTGTGGATAGGAATTTGTACACAGGATTCCTTTAACATTTTCATGTTTATTAAATCATTATAAATAAACCCTTTTTCATTTCTAATATTTAAAATATGCACTTTCTTAGTTTTTCGTTTAATCCCCTAGAGTTTATCAACTTTACTGACATTTCAAAAATAAGCATTTTATATATACATATACATTTATATTTTTTTCCTCATTTCATTGATTTCCTCTGCAATTTTCATTATCTATTTTATTTTTCCTTTAGGCTTCAATTGCTCTGTTGTTTCTAATTTCCTGTAGTGAAAGCCTATATCATTGATTTTAATCCGCATTACTAATGTATGCATTTAGTAGTATTAATTTTACCTCAACATTTCTTTCTCTGTATTCCACAAATCTTGACAAATGGTTTTTTGACTTTTATTTAGTACAAAACATTTTGAAATTTTTCTTCTGGTGGTTGGGTGGGGATTTAGCTCAGTGGCAGAGTGCTTGCCTAGCAAGCCCAAGGCCCTGAGTTCCATCCTCAGCCCTGAAAACAAAAAAAAGAAAAGAAAAAAGAGAAATGTCTCTTTTGATCTTTTCTTTGGGTTATATGCTATATAGAAGGGCTTTTATTAATCTCCAGATATTTGGGGATATTTCATATACCTTTGTATAATCAATTTTTTGTTTATACTCTTTACTGGAAACACTTTTTATATTATTCTTTTAAATTTCTAAACTTTGGTTTTTGGAAGAGAATATAATATATTTGTGAATTCTTTATATAAACTTAGGGGAATATGTATTCTATTATATTTAGATAGAGTATTCTATGAAAGAACAACAATTTTAATGATAATGTTGCTCAGTTCAATAATATCCTTACTGAATTGCTAACTGCTTGAACTATCAAATTTTGATAGTGCTGCTGAAGTCTACAATTATAATAATAGATATGTCTATTTCTTCTTTCAGTTCTATCAGCAATGACGCATATATGATGTTCATTTCCTGACTGTTCAATATTGCTGTGTCCTCTTAGAGATTCTGTCCATTTATTGTTATTTAATTCTCCATTTAATCAACATTTAATTGAAATTACTTCTCATAATTTTCCTTCTGCTGATCTTAATTGTCTATAGATAATATATCTCTTGCACCTATCTTGGGTTAGTGTTTGAAGTGTGTATTTTTCTCTATCCCTTTTCCTTAAACCTACTGTTTTATATTAAAATGTTTCTTACAGAGTTTAAAATTATATATCCTTGACAATACCTGTCACTAATTGATTTTGACCATTCAAATATACTTAATGATATAGCTAAATTAACATATACCATATTTATATTTTTCTGTATTTGTTTATCTGTTTCAATTTTCTTTTTCTCCACTCCTTTTTTCCCTGGGCTTAAATTCAGCATTTTATTAAATCCATTCTATTTCTTATCTTGTGGTATCGATTATACTTCAATAATGATTAGTGTTTGTTTCAGAATTCTACTATGTATCTTTAGCAGTGTATTCCTCTCTGATAGCACAATACTGCTTCATTTGTAGCACACATGCCTCTTAAAAAACTATCCCCATTTCATTCCTTCCATCTGCAATGACCTCTCATTCATTTCACCTACCCATATCATTTAATCAACAGAAACATAGTTAATCGTACCATTTTAAACAAATAGTTTTTTTTCTAGTTAATTAATACTGGTTAAAAACTTTATTTACTGTTTTTACTTTCATTCCTACCTTCATTGGTATTCTTTTGTTTATGTTGATTTGAATTCCCAATAGATCATTTTTCTAATCCCTGTAGAAATTCTTGTAATACTTTTTTCTCTTCTGGTATGATATTCTCTGTTATTATTTGTTTGAGAAAGTGTATATTCTTCCACTATAGAATGATTCTTTCATCTCAAGATATAGAATTCTCTGTATGTCTACGGTTATCTCTATATATCCTTCAAATAATTCAAACTCTCCTTGCTTCCATGGTTTCTCATGAGAAGTCAGCTATACTTATACTCTCTTTTCCTTTATCTCTAAGTTGATTTTTCCCATTCTTCCTCTTAGGATTTCCTCTTTGTCTTTGATTTCTTCCAGTTTGAATTTTGCAGTACCCAATATAAATGACATAGATCCACACAAAAGCTTATATAGAAGTATTCATAACAGCATGATTTGTAGCAGCGAATGTAGAAATACCTCATCAACTGGCTAGTGGTTAAACATAATGCAAGATAACCATATAATGGAATAGCTGACAATAAAAAGAATGAAGTACTGACGCATATTACAACTTGGGTGGATCCTATAAACCTACCAAAGGTGTTGGTCAACTTTCCATCAGTGTGACAAAATACCTAATGTGAACAACTTGAAAGAGGAGATGTTTATTTTGCTTCTTTATCTCAAGTGTTTTGGTACATGGTCACTTGGCTAGTTGCTTTGGCCCTGAGGTAACACAATACCTCATGTTGGGAGCATGGGATTGAAAAGATCTGTTCACCTCAGGGTGGCTGGAAGCAAAGAAAGAGAGAGAGAGAGGAAGCAGCCAGTGGGCAAATGTCCACATTCAAGGGCATGTCCCTAACATCCTTCCAATGGGCCCCAAGTCTTCAAGATTCTATCACCTCATAATAATCCACAGACTTGTTATCAACTTTTAGCATATGAACCTTGGGAAGAAATGTGATATCCAAACCACGGTACTAAGTAAAAGAAGCCCATCATAAAAGACCATATATTGTATTATTGTATTTCTACAAAATACCAAAAAAAGCAAATTCATAGAGGTAGAAAGTACAGTAGTGGTTACCAGAGACTGAGGGAAGGGGGCTATAGAAAGTGACTGCTAATTGTTATGGGTTTTTTTGGAGAAATTGATAAAAATGTTCTAAACCAAACAGTAGTGATGAATACACAGCTCTATGAATATACAAAAAGCACTGAGTTGTACACCTTAAGTAGGTAAATTTCATGATTCATGACGAGTTTATCAATAAAGTAAAATAAGTAGCACATGCTTGAAGAAATCTTTGAATACGATATAAATGCTAATTTGACTACATTTAAATTACATTTTATGGTAAAATAAAGGGCAAATACAGAAATTTTTACGAATGTATCAGAATTAATCAATTATTTTAAGACAGACAGCTTTTTAATCATTACAATTCTAAGAAATAGAATTTCACCTACCACCCAATAGCTTCACTGTGTATTCTACTTTAATCACTGACCTCCAAATGTAATCATTATCCTAAATTTTACATTCCATCATTTTCTTGGGTGATTTTTAGTTATATTCCTATAATGTTGTTTAGTTTTATATAGTTGTTAAACAATTTGCTATTTCATTAACTTCATTTTCTTTACTTTTGTTGGTACTGTAGAATGAACCAAGGGCCTTGCTCATGCTGAGCATATGCTCTACCACTGAACTGTTTGCATGCCTGCTTTCATGGTAGTGTTATTCATAATAGTCAAGGATGAGAAGCAATCCAATGTCCATTGATGGAAGGATGAATATGCAAATTATATATGTATATGTGTGTGTATGTGTAAAATTTAGCCTTAAAATAGAAAGGAAGGAAGGAATACTTTATATGCCACAACATGGGTAAACTTTGAAGATATTATTTTTGTAACTGAAATAATCCAATAACAAAAGATAAATTCTATATGATTCTATTTACATGAGCTATCTAGAGTAATAAAATTTTTAAAATATCAGAAAATGGTTTGGTGTTTTATAGGGGCTGGGGCAAGAATAAAACATAAAGCTTTTTAAGATAGATATAGAATTTCTTTTTTTATAAGATAAAAATGTAGAGATCTGTTGCAAAATAATTTTATTTTGTTTAACTATGTTAACCATATACTTAAAATTGATTCAGTTGAAAATTTTTTATTGTTCGTTTCACCATAATTAAATTTATAAAAATGACAGATCACATAGCAATTCAGATTTGTAATTTTTTCTGGAAAAAAAATCAGTGATTCTGTCAATCCTAGACTTACATACTTTTTCAGTTTGCATAGTTTTCAGCTCTCCTCCTTTGCCCATTTACCTGTCTGGCTTCAATACACTTGAATAGCTGAATATCAACCATGTAATGCAAAAAAAAAAAAAAAAAAAAAAACCAACCTCAAATTGATAAAAATTTTTGTTCAGTAAGTATATGTTAAAAGGTCTGAAACTACCATCTTTTTTTTTTTTTTTTAAAGAGAGAGGGACAGTGAGAGAGACAGAGAAAGAAACAACTTTATTTAGTTTTTCACATGGCCTTAGTTGCTCCAACACTTAGTTGTGTACGTGGTGCTGGGGTTTGAACCCAGGTCCTCGTGCTTGCCAGGCAAGCACCCAAACCGCCGAGCCACCGCTCCAGCTCTGAAACTACCATCTTAAGTAAGAGTAGGTGAATGCTAGAGTCATGTTTCTCACTGTAGGTGTAGGTGTAGAAGGTTACATAAAAATGAGAAGTAGAGTCCACAATGGCCCATGTGGTATTGGGAAACAGTTGGAGACATCAGTAAGAACTCATATTTAGCTAATATAGGCCTAGTTCATAGCATCCACAAGCATTTACAGATATGAATAGAGGATTTCCCAGTTTATCCATGGGAATACTTTCCAGGATGCCTTCTACATGACTGAAGCTGCAGTTAGCACTTAACCCTGTTATGTATTCTATGTGAACATGCCTACAATAAAGTTTAATTTATAAATTAGGTACAACAGGAAATTAATAATAATTAGTAATGAAAGAGAATAGGCTTACTAATATTTAAAATGTATTTCAAACGTAGATTGTTTATCAATTTTTATTTTTATTAGCATATATTAATGTTCATATTAATAGGTTCAATTGTGACATTTCCACACATGCATACTGCAGGCATTGACCAAATCATTTACTCTCCCTTTACTTATGCTTTCTTCTACCACCCACAGCTTTCCCAACCTCTAGTAATCATTAGTCTACACTCAGGTCACCACATTTTTAGTTTTCACATATGAAAGGAAACATGTCTTTCTGTGTCTGGATTATTTTGCTTGACATTATGTCATACAATTCCAACCATCTTATTGCAAATGACAGTATGTCATTGTTCTTTATGGCTGAATAATATGGGGATTTCTACTTTATATTTTGGACCATGGTTGATTTTGGATAACTGAAACTATGAAAATGAAGATATGAAAGGAAGACTACTGTGTTTACAAAGCCATGTCACTCCATTGGCAATGAGCATATCTAGTAGTAAGTTCTTGGTTTCTAATACCATTCTTTAGTATATGGAAAAATGACCACTTAGAGTTGGCTGCTTCAAGAATGAGGGTAGGACATGTTCAAGATGAGCCTGAAACATTCTATAATGTCAAGTACACACACACACACACACACACACACACACAGAGAGAGAGAGAGAGAGAGAGAGAGAGAGAGGGAGAGACCAGTGATGTGAACAGGTCAAGGGGCAAAGAAGCTAACTAAAAGAGCTTGTAGGGTCCAAGTGTAGGACCATTTAAGCAAGGAAATAGCATAATACTGGATTTTAACCTTATGTATAAAATGTGTTTCCATGAGACCTCACTGATATGAACATCTGAATAATTAAATGGGAAAAAAACAGATAAATCTATGAAAACAATTTTGAATAATTTATGTAGATAATCTATATTCACATAGATAAAGTAAGGGCTCTGCTTCACTGCTTATGTGTGGAATCTTTTATACTACATATAACTTTCTTCCAAAGATACTGTATGAAAAGGTGGTGATGGGAACAACTTTAGAGTACAGAAAAATGAAAATAGTACTTCGATCACTGGATCAAGGTGGATAAGAATGAGTCATGGCAATAGTACACACTCACTCTTGACAGGATGTGAGGCAAATAGTGCATTGCTTCTGTGGTCTTCATTCCAACATCAAATAAACTCACCATAGTTCTGAAAAAGAACAGAAAAAAAAGCCAAATTTTTGATAGGACTACAAAATAGTATTCCTCATAACTGTTTGTTATTAAAAAAAATAAGAAAATGTGAGAACACTGTCACAGCTAAGAAGAAACTAAGAAGACATGACAATTAAGTGTATGGGACATCTTAAATGAGGTTCCAGATCTGAAAAGGACATTAGGGGAAACCCAAGATAATCTGAAGTAACTATGAATTCAAGTTAATAAGGACATTTCAGTACTGGTTCATTGCTGTAGTTTGGAATGATGGAGCCTTTATATGTGTGTCCTAGTGAAAGGAAGTTAGGTGACTAGGGGCATGTCCTAGAAGGAGGTATTGGGAGCCCAGCCCCTTCCTTTCTCTTTTTCCCTTCCCAGGCTCCAGGAGGTGAGCAACCTCATCTTCTATGTTCTCCTGTTCTGATGAGTCCATGCTAGGACCAAAAGCAATGGTCAAATTGAGAATCAACTGAAACCTCAAAAAGTGTGAGCCCAAATAAAACTGTCCTCCTCTTAAACACGTGCTCTCAGGCATTTCCCCCAGGGATGGAACTCTGACTAATGTATAATTCATTAACTGTGGCAAATTTGCACAAATAAGTTTAAGATGTTAATATATGTGAAACTTGATATGATATGGGATGTGTGGAGCTCTGTATCTTATCTTTTCAATTTTCTCTGTGTCTGAAACAATCATAGCATTATAAATTCTGTGTTGACAAACTAAATGAATGGGTACTTACCATGATTTCATTTTTGGTTGACTTCTGTTTTCTCTCTCTGTAGACCATCATCCCCCTTGAGAGTGAGAGATATTCTTTTTCCAAAGCATTGTAGATTTACACACAATGCCACTGATCAATAAATATATAGTGAATGAAAAAGTGAAATTTCCTCTTCTCCCAATCCACATAGTCCCCATAGTCTAAGAAATCATTTTCCTCCTCTGCTATTTTTCTTCTTTTTTCACTGTTCCCAAATCATTCCCACAGTTTTTATATTCAACTGACAAAATAACTCTTCTATCATTTTAGGAATCCACACACACCAGTGTTCAGTCTGCTGGTTTAGAAAAAATAATGAGTTTTCTTTTCCCACAAAGAGACATGAGTTTGCAGAAAAGTGCACAGAATCTGGATTTCTACCATTTTAAAATCCCACCTTTGAGAAATTTTTCGCATTGTCTGTTGTTCTTAGTATATCTCTATAATTCATTGCTTTAGGATTAATCTGGTGCCATTCTTCAATTAAAAGTTTGAATTCATGCTTATCAATTTATACCTTCCCAATTATAGATTGTTGAATGAGATATAAAATTTAGTAAGATAAATTTAAAATTATTCTCTGTTCCTAAAATCTCCTGGTTATCAATCAATTTACTCTTCTAACCACTGAAGCTACTTCCTAATCCCTAGTTTTGATGTTAACTTGAGGATTTCTGGGGTAACTCCTTTCTCTCCTAATTGTAAATTACATCCATTTAAAGCATATTCTCAAATTTTCTTCTTTTTCTCTGAGTTTCTTATTGTGCCTGTATGGTTTATATGATCTCCCCCCGAATCCTTTGAGGGATGAATACAATTTCAAACAGCTATGTTCTTTAAATGTTGAGGAACTTACTTGAGTTTGGTAGTTTTTAATATGGGAGTGTGAATAAGTGCATGTGATCATATATTTCTTTGTCTATTTCATTGGTGTTATGCATGTTTACTGAGTAGTTTTTTGAACAAAATATTTCTGTTGTAGGAAGACAGACATTTCATAGTAAAGTACTTTGCCTGAAAACCCTCTTATTTTTAATGAATCTATTTTTTTTCTAGTAATGAGAGCTAACATTTATTAAATATAAAGTGTCAAGCTCTTCTCTTAAGTATTTTGCTAGTAGTGAAGCACCTAATCTTCCTAAACCTCTTAGGTAGCTATGACAATTACTGTTATTTCAGTGCTGAGAAAAATGTGTTTCAGAGAGATTAAATCAATTGCTCAGGGTGATGAAGCTGGCAAATTGTGGAAATATAATTAAAACTAATGGAATTTAAGTTCACAGCCAAAATTTTAACAAGTACATCCCATTTAGATTTAATAGATTAGGGATGATCTTGTTAAAATAATATTTCTTATGAAAATATAATGGGAAATCAAGTTTTTTTTTTGTTTGTTTGTTTGTTTGTTTTTCTTCAGGATGGAATAGAGCCCGGGTGTTGAGGGACTTTTGAGATCTTCTGGCTTCCTGCCCTGAATGTGAATCTCATCTGATACAAATGTCTGACAGTGCTTTTAAGTGTTTCTAACATCCAGTGTGTTCAGTTTTAATAGAAAAATGCTTTCTCCCCTGCAGAATTTAGAATGGGTTTTCTCAGTGCCTTTCCTCTGCCTTTCCCCCACAGCAGGGAAATTCTTGGCTTCTGTTTTCTGTCATTCACACTTTCACTTTATTGTAACTCTCCTTGGAGAGTCCCTTTCTCTGTTTCACAGGAGACTCCTGTCCTGGATCTGGTGCCAATGTGGCTCCTGTTGAAGATCTACCCATTGCTCCACAGTCCCCTGTTTAAGACAGCTGGATAAAATTACCTCATTTTAAATGCCTAAATTGGTTTATATTGAGTAGACCCAGACAATTAAAAATGTTTACCCATATTTCAAGTATTCTCTGGCTCCTAATGATTGCTAATGCATTTTTTCAAAGTTTGGTAAATGTTAGTTGATTAGGAAAATAAATTGGATGAGGAAACAATATACAAAAAGATGTATTATTAACAGTAGAGATGATGTAATAGAAAGACCTTACCCAACTGAGACTAGAATACTGCTGGCTAGAATCACATATTAAATATCTTGAAATATAATATTTATTATTTTTAATAAGATTCAGCTCACATCCTTCAACATAATATTTTTTAGTAACTCACTCTCACACTATCCTCTTCAGTCAAAACAAATTTATGTTTATTCTGATCATTAAAGCTGTATTCTAGGGGTTGGGGATTTATCTCAGTGACAGAGCGCTTGCCTAGCATGCACAAGGTCCTGAGTTAGGTCCACAGCCCTGAAAACAAAAAGCTATATTCAGCTTGGCTTGGTGCTATCCTCTTTTCCTTATTCAGGAATTTTCCAACATGATCAAATTTAATTTGGGCCCTGGTCTGTGATTAGATGTGTACGGTCACCTTTGTAATGGGTGGGGTCACTTTCAGTGCATTGATTGATGTGCCTTGAAAATGTACAACAATGGTATATTTCTCTAAATCCGTTGCAACAGTTGGAGCTGTAGTGCTTGTGTACAAGGTATAAGCTCCATCTATTTATCACACACCTAATATGTAACACAACACACAATTCAAGAAAATATATAGAAATTAACTAGCAGTTACCATTCAAATAATTACAGAAGATAAAATCTTCTGGCATGAATATATTAACAATACAAAGAATCCTCAACATTGATAATCTTTCAAGTTTTCCTCCTCGAGTGACCTAATGGTAAAGATTTGATCAAAAATAGTTTTGTGTTATTTACAAAATTATGAATTGATGACCAAATAAGGAATAAATTGCATGGCCTAATAATTGAATAGGAAAATAATTTTACTTTCACCATAAAAATCAGTCTATATTTAACAACATCAAATATTTCATAGAAAAAATTACAGATGGCAAAAATGAGAGAATATACATTTAACAAACACATAACTATAATTACCACCATTTTTACAAGTAGTAAATAAAAAATGTACACATAGTACGAAAATTATTACCAGGAAATCTGTTCCTCCCCATGAGGAATTTGTAGTTTAAGACATTATTAGCTGATCAATGTACAGTAAAAATTATTATCAGATCTTAGTGATAAAATATATGTGATATATACCTTATTTTGATATATACCATTTCCCTATAATTAAGTGTGTCAACGAATGAAGTTTTATGCCTATTAGATAGCAAATAACTACAACAACTATAAAATTTGAAAACTTACTCTTCTGTTTTAAAATCCAACTAGATTACCCATCAAGGAGAGGAGACAGCTCTTTGGCTTTATATTACTCTTGAATTCATGAAAGAAATCAAAATATTGATCTGAGATTTTTTTCCTCATCACCAGCTGGAATAAAGTTATGTACCTGCTGAGTACCTCAAAGCAAGCTTCCAGGATTGGTGTAGAAAAATATTTGCCAATTGCATTCCCAGTTTTTTGCAAAATGATATCAAAGAAAAGGCACGCTTTGTTGCTCTTAATTGTTCCCTTTAAAACACAATATTTATTGCCGTTAATTGGTTCTGTGATTTCTGCACAGAGATGGAAGTGAGACAGTCAATTCCAGGAGTGAAGGGAAACAGGGAAATAGTACAGGACCTAGCTTTTCAGCGCTGCATGCAATGTGTTACAGATGTATTTATGCAGTCCCTGGTTTATGAAGCTGAGATAGGAACAGAGTCAGCAGAGTTGTAGTGATTTCCCAGTCCAGTGATCTGACAAATTGTTGCCCCAATCAAGCTGTCAAGATGTCTTTCTCATCCTTCCTCTTTTCTCTCACCAGGTTGTATTTGTGGAGTAGCTCGCTCTGGGGGCTCTGCAGCCCCACGTTGCTATGGAAACCAGAGCAATAATAGACGTGGAAGTAAAAGCAGCTCCATTTCCTCCTCTTATTAATAACAAACAGAACTCTCATCCTACTCAAGACTTCAAATATAACTAAGGCGGTGGAGTGAGAATAAGGGAATTTTAAAGACATGGGAGTCTTAAGTCTTTAATACTCCATTTGGGCGGGGAGCCCGGCTTCCCCTGTTCCCACCTACTTAACACCTCCTTTTCAAGGCAATATTGGTGAGAATGAGAATTACAACCATGAGTTTCTTGAAATGCTGCTTTATTCCATAGTATGTAATTTGTGAGTTCACACACTCCCAGTGAATTCTCCTTCTTCTAAAATGTCTAGTTGAATATAAACTTTCTCAATCTTAAATCTCATATGAATGTCCTCAAGACTTAAAAAAAAGACTTCTGCAATCAACAGTCATTTACTTCAATTCATTTAATGTTATATAACTTAAATTTGCTGTTACTACACCAGGGCTGTAATGTCACCCAAGATGTATAAATAGCAGAGGTCTCTGATAAAATGCATTAGTGAGCCTTGAAGGGTCCTATAATATTGGCAACAAACTATGTTTAACATACGGCCATTTATATGTGTCCTCTACTTTTGGAGACTGCTTGGGATAAGATAATGATTGATTCCATTTGAAAGGGAATGGGAATGACATGGAATCTGAGCCAGAAACCCAAGGCATGAATGTGACAGAATTCCTAAAGGATTTGTCAGTTACTCGGAAGTGCTGGCAGGGTCCACTCCACGTCCCCATTATGCTGCTAATGGTATCAGCATATTTATACTGTGCTGAATCTGCATCACAGGGAATGGCATTTAAAATTCAGAATAACATATTTAAATGATTCACACAATAGACTGAAATGGCATTCTATGGCAGGGAGCAATGTAAGCATTTCTGAAATATTTACTTTTTATTTCTATGTTGTGCAAACATTTTGTGATAATATGCATAAATAAATATTTACCAACCATATTCTGCAGCTGCAAATCGAATGTTGGTGTGAGAGTGTTTAGCTTTGTTTTTGAGATCTTGACAATTCATTATGCTTGAGATAATCTTATTCAGAATTTGATCAAAATAAGGAAAAAGTTTTGATTTATCTCTTCCTTCAAGAATTCAACTTAACTCTGGTGCTCAAATCACAAAATAGGCATTTATATAATTATAGATTTGCTCTTATGAATTTAGGGTAAATATGAACTTAATTTATTTTCATTTAATGTTGCGATATCAACTATTATTACCCATATGACCTTTTTTTTTTACAACAATCTATATCTCAGTTCTATATCTCAGTTTTCTTTATCCTCTATAGATAAAGGGATACATGGAACCTGATACATGGTGATTATCATCTTGAAATTGCTACTAGCATAAAATATGCTTTTTAAGAAACTATGTAAGATTTCCTTTCGACTTATTTAAGCAAATTCTACTTAAAACTTTAACTGATATAGAAATATAATAATTGTCTTATTAAGAGGGTACAGGTTGATGTTTTGACATATGTATACCTCTCAATGTATTTAAGCATATAATTTTTAAATCAGGCTAAACATATTTATCTCCTGATAAATATCAGGAAACATTGCCTGCCATTTTTCCTGATTTTTAAAATATATGGCACACATTTGCTATCTGTAGTCATCATATTGGACAATACCCCACCAGAGCTCCTTATTCCTGTAGGAATTTGTTAAGTGAAACAAGCCAGCACAGAAAGATAAGTACAACACAGTCTCACTGTTATGTGCTATCAAGAGTTGACATCATAGAATTTGAGAGTGGCATGGTGGTTACCAAAAGTTGGGGACGGAAGCAGAGGAGGGCAGTATGGGAAGTTATTATACAATGGGTGCTACGTTACAGTTAGGTAGGAGCAGTGATACCCCATTGGTCCTTCCGAAAAGTGGCCGAATTCACCTACACGTACGTGTGCTTTTTGTCCACTCTGTCATAGGTCCTCTTTTATATTGGAGCAGGTCACTTAGCTTTACAGTGTTTTCAAGTACTCATTTGTAAAATCAAAGATAATTTTCATTTGTTTCACAGACTTTATTGTATAAAACTAAGGCTGTATTGTGTTTGAGCACTTACAGTGACTGTATAAGCTCTTATTTTTCGTGATAATTAGTACATTGTTATGTTATTCATTTGAATAAATGTGAATTATCAGCCATTCAATTGAACATAAGATTTTTCATAGAAACAAATTAACAAATCAAAAGAACTTATTAGTCAGACAGTGTGTCCAGTTATCAGTAGAGAAAATGCTGTTTTATTGAATCTTAAAATATAATTCAGTATGAAGTCTTGCATATTATAACAAGTTGCATCTAAGCAGTTATCACATCTGAAAACATAGCGTTTAGAAACCCATTGATGCATATTTCAATTAATTAAAGATGACAGCAATGTTCAAGAGAGATTTGTTGGAGCTTTACTCTCATGAAACATACAGTTTGCATGTTGGTATACTTATAGTTTTGTTTCTATGGTTTCAAATATTCTTTTTGTCTGGATGACGTAGCGTGTAAATATGATCTTTTCCTAATTTTTTTTTTACTTCATAAAATCTTCAAACCATAAAACTTTATTTTCACATCATTCAAAAAGCATAACATCAAGAGTTAATAGTGGTTTGAGCAGAAGTTGCCTACGCAAATTGAGATCCAAACTGGGAAAGGTGGTGCATGTCTGTAATCGCACTGTCCAGGAGGATGAGGCAGGAGGCTTGGAAGTTTGAGGTCAGCCTCAGTAATTTAGGGAATTGTTAAGCAACTTAATGAGATCCTGTCTCAAAATTAATAGTATAAAGGCTGGGGTAGGGCTGGGAAATAGCTTAGCAGGAGAGTATATTTATAGCATGCCTGAGGCCCTGGGTTTGATCCCCAGATCCATATCACAGTTTTGGGATCCATTCATCTAGTGAAAGGCATCTAGGTTGTTTCCATAATTTTACTATTGTAAATTGAGCTTCTATAAACATTGATGTGACTGTATCTCTGCAATAAGCTTATTCTAGATCTTCTGGGAAAATACCCAAAATGGGATATCTGCATCGAATGGAGGTTCCATCTCAAATTTTTTGAGGAGTCTCCACACTGCATTCCAGAGTGACTGTACCAGTTTGCAATCCCACCAACAGCTTGTTAGTGTTCCTTTCTACATCCAACCCCTCTAGCATCTGTTACTGTTCAAATTCTTCATCTTTGCAATTCTGAATAGAGTGAGGTGGAATCTCAGTGAAGTTTTGATTTGTATTTCTGATTGCTAGCTATGTAGAACACTTTCTCTTATATCTTTTGGCTATTTGAACTTCCTGTGTTTAGAGAAATTTTGCTGTTTCCTCCATGGCTGTAAAAGTGATTTTGGTTTCTTATTTCATTGCATTTGTCAGAACTCATAAAAGGTTTCTGAAAAACAATGAGGATAGAGGGCATCTTTATTTAACATATGATTTTAATGGGAAATTTTTATTATTTTAAAATCTAGGACACTTTTATTTATTTAAATTCAACTTTATTAAACTTATTTATTCAAAATTATTTAATGAGGACTTTCTAAGAACCAGGTGTATAGTAAAACAAGTTGTGGTTTCTAGGCTAGCTTATTTAGTTTGTCTGTAGAGCAACCTGTCAAAATCAGGTCTCCATGGTATATTTAAGATCCTTTCAGCCAGGATTCAGGACTTTAAGGGAAAAATAAACAGAGTCAAACATTAAGGCAAAATTCTAGGTGACTTCTTCCCCTCAAAGTCTACAATGAGAAGCAATACTCGAACATTCTTCTCTTGAGATAAAAATCCGACTTGTTTGTCCTGACATCACATGTGGCCCTTAATGAGCATCCTCAGGACCCTGCCTCACTAGCTGACTGTCTCAGAATGTGAGTGTATGTGTGTGTTCTGAGATGTGTTCATGGTATGTGTTAGCAAACCAGTGGTGTTCTCTTCTCAACAGTTAGACAAATCCCAGCTCCGACCCTCTTCTTTACACATACATGAACAGTGACTGATATCTAAATTCCTCTTTGAAATCTCATAAATGTAAAATACCTTCAAGGAGAGAGGAAAGAGGAAAGAACAATAAAGTGGTTTTATGAAGTTTTCCTTTTAGTCAATAACTGGAGCATTAGAACATCCAGTTTATGAACTGACTTGTTAGATTTGTAATGAATTGAATATCAGAGCCATAAATATCACTTAGCCCCATTTCCCTTTTCTATTCAGATTGATTTTATCATTTACCAATTAGAGAGAATGTCTATGCTAATATACCAGATTAAAATTCACATTTAATTTGAATAGAGCAAAATTAATATCATTATTATATATAGCAATCCATGGCATAAAGCTTCCTCTTTTTATTTAAATATACATGTTAAAATTGTTTGTTGATATTAAATAAAAACACATGATCTTTGCATTTTGATTTTGTACCCACACTGTTCCACATTGAAGTCCCTTAATGACCCACTTAGTTATATCTCGTATAATAATATCTCCAAGTTCTTAAAGATATTTCACGTTAAAAATAATGTTCTTTTCATAATTAGTTTCCTTTTATTTTGATCTTATTATATGTTATTTCTTTCCTTGTCTCATTTCATTAAAGTTGGAAGAAATATTAAGGAAAAAAGTCAGAAAACGGACATTTTTACGTCACTTCTGATCTCAGGAGGAAATATTTCAATAATTCAACATCAACCATGATATTTAAGAATTTTTGCACAGACTTTTCATAATATGTAGGATAAGAGTGTATATACTCAGTTTTCCAAGAGGTTTTGTCAATTTCCTTTTAAATCTATGAGAATTATTATATCATTTTCTTTCTACTTTTTTTTTAAAGAGACAGAGGAACAATGAGAGACAGAGAGAGAAAGAGAGAAACAATTTTTATTTAATTTTTCATGGAATTTTTATTCCTCTGACACTTTGTTGTGTACGTGGTGCTGGGGTTTGATAACCAGTGAGCCACCGCTCCAGCCCTCTTTCTACTTTTGATATGATAAAATATTTTTATTGTTTGTATTCTTTAAAAAGTGTTTTGTTCTGTTTATAACTAGTCCAATTAAATAAACTGTACATATTTTAAGTGCAGTTTGATATATCTAGATATATGTACATATATATATACACACATACATATGTATGTGTGTATATATATGTACATACATATGTATATATGTATGTGTGTATATATATGTATAACTTTAAATGCATGTGTTATCACTTCTATGTAAAGTTTTACCTGGATTTATTGTCAGATCATCATGTAAAAGCAGCATAGTCAAGATAATATAATTTTCATTAACCCCACGACTTTTATTTCACTGCTATATAATCCCCCCATGTCTTCCCTTCTTCCCAGTCCTGATACCACTAATCTGCTTATGAAGACTATTTATTAGTATACATTTTATACCACTTTATATAAACAAAATTATATTTTGGGAGTAATTTGCCTGACTTGTTTTACTGATATAATTATTTTATATTTGTGCTTTTCCATTCTATCATTTTGGAAATGGATCAATACTACATTCTTCATTTCTTATTATTGTCGAGACACATTCTACTGTAAGAGTATGCCTTGGTTTGTTTTTCTATTCACCATTTGATGGAAATTTGAGATGTCCAGTTTCTGAGGGTTGCAAACACAGGCGCTATGAGTGATTGTGAAAAGTATTAATGAAGATGTAAGCTTTCATTTGAGTTGGCAAATTTCTGAAAATCAATGTACTGGATCCTATGGTAGGTTTATATTTTAATGTTTTGAACTTGCAAAGTTCTTTTCCAAAGTTGCGCTATTTTTTTTTCATTTCTATTAGCAACATCTGAGTATTGCTAATCTTGCCCACACCAGTAATCTTAGGTGCTTATCATCTAGATAATCTAGAAGGTTTATTGTTGCATCTCATTATCATTTTAGCATTTATTGTTCTCACTTCTAATCATGATGATCATGTTTTTATGCACTAATTTGTCATCAATGTGAGTTCATTAAGGACATATAGGGACATATCTGCTTAAGGATTTTACCCATGTTAAGTTGTCCAATGAGTTGGATCATTTGTTTTATTATTGTTGTTTGAGAGTTCTTTATATCATTTATCACATAAAAATCTATTGCTATTTTCTCACAACTTGTAGCTCTCTCGAATGTCTTTCCTTTTTTCCTTTTTTTTAAGAGAGAGAGGACAGTGAGAGAGATAGAGAATCAACTTCACTTAGTTTTTTATGTGAACTTTGTTGCTCAAACACCTCTTTGTGTATCTAGTGCTGGGGTTCGAACCCTGGTCCTTCTGCATGCCAGGAAAGTGCTGTAACTGCGGAGCCCCCACTCCAGCCTCTTCCGCAATTTTGTTGTTGTTTGTTTGTTTGTGTTTTTGGTTATTATTAAGAAATCCATTCCTACTTCAGTGTCACAAAGATTTTCTTCAAAGTTTACTTCTGTGAGTTTTATAGCTTTAGGATTTCCATTTATGTTTCTCGTTCATAGTATTAGTATATGGTTTAAGGTATAGATTGAATTTTTTTAACTTTTCTCTTAATGAGAGCATCCAATCGTTCCAGCACCATTTGTTGGAAAGATCATCCTTTGATCTTCGTTGAAAATGTTTCTTCATTTTGTTGTGTCTGTTTCTGCATACCTTGTGAAATATTCTCTATCTCTCTTTTTTGACAATTTCACAATGTCTTGATTCTTTGTATTTTCTCTTCTTTTATATTGGTTCTTTTTACGGTATATATGACATAAGATTATACCCTTGAAAACAAATAATTTTAACTTTTGCTAAGACCAAAATATTTTGGAGTTGGTTATTCTAGATTACTTGAATTTTTACATGAATTTTAGAACAAATTTGTCAATATCTTTAAAAAAGTACTAGATTTCCATTAGGACAGCTTTCATTCCACCAATTCCTGGTACACTTATTTATATGCTTTTAAATTGTTTTAGAAATGTTTTGAAGATTTAAGTGTACAGAACTCCTTAACATTTGCTATATTAATAAATAACTATGTCATGTTTTGTTCCTTTAAAAGTGGTGTTATATTTTAAAAAATTCTGATAGATAATACACAGAAAAATAACTATTTGTGCCTTTATCTCATACCTGCACTCTTGCTAAAAATGACTATTATCACTTATTAATTCTTGTATATTTTACTCCCTGAGTTGTCTGTATAAATCATCATGTCATCTGGAAATATTTTTGTTTCTTCTTTTTGAATCTGGATATTTGTCTCTACCCCTCACATAACAGGGAAACTTCTCAAATTTTGACTAAAGGAGGTTACTATGGACATTCTTCTATTCTTTTTTTAACCTAAGGTTTTAAGTTTTTCAGTCTTTCACCATTTAGAATGATATTATCTGAAGTTTTTCTTTTTTATAAGTTCCCTTTGTCAGTTTGAGGAAGTTCTTTTCTGTCATTGTGGATTTGATCTATTTTAAAAAATTAAGAATGTTTTCCTATATGCCTTTTTCTTGCCTGTTGTAAGAGTATTAAAAATATCCTTCTTTAATTTGCAGAATTGTAATAATGATGTATCTTGATGTAGATTTCTTCAGCTGTGTACATTTTGGATACTTTAAACTTCTTAAATATGTGGGCTCATGTTTAAGATCCATTTTGCAAAGTTTTCAGTCATTGTTTACATACTTCAATTTTATTCTTTTTTCTCCTTTCCTTTTTGATATGAACTTTGTTTAATTATTATTATGCTGAGGGTTTTTATTTTATTTTTATTTTTGTTTTTTTAAATTTATGTGAGCTCTGCTGTTCATTGAATTCATACGTGAATTCTTTTGTTCCATCCTCATCTTCATTAACTGTATCCTCTCTTATCTCTGCTCTTTTTACGAGTTAATGCAGAAAAATATTTGATTATGCTATCCTATTTCAGTTCTATGATTTCCAGTTTGATCTTTGGTATAACTTGCAAATTTCTTTGCTGATATTTTGCAATTTTTTCATTCAAAAACCATCTGAAAGATTTGTATTTCTTTAGTGAAACATTTTTATTACGGTTGCATTAAAATCTTTTGTCAGAAAATTCCAGCATGCAGTTTATTAAATTGTTATTAAGTGATTATCTTTTCTCATTCAAATTGTGATTTTCCTGATTCACAAGTAGTTTTCATTGTATCTTTGCCAATTTATTATGTTAGGCAAATGTGCCTTAGTGGTTTTCTTTCTGAGAGGAATTCACTGTTTCATACATTGTTTTGTGCTCGGTGGCTGCATTTAAAAAACATATTTTGTGTTTGTGGTGCTGGGTACTGAACCCAGGGTCTTGTACATGCTTCACTACTGAGTTCACTCCCAGATCTATAATATGTAATCTGGACCCTGTTTATCCTGCTTGCATGGCTGGGTTCCCTGCTGGCATTGTCCAAGGAGGTGAAAAGAGTTTTCTCCCATGGGGCACGCTGGTACCACTAATTAGGCAAAGGAATGGTTTTCTCTTTTGTAACCAATAGCATTTCCAGCTCAGTGCTTGCTGTGGGGCTGGTCCTAGCCCATGGGGAAGCAGGAGGGTGGGGCATTGAAGCATGGTGTCCCTCTTAGGTTCTCTCCACCAACGTGGGATCCCTGTGTAAGGGGAAAGCCTGGCTTCACTCATTGTACCCTGCCATAGGAACCTTTCCAGTGTCCCTGGTCACACAGTGCCTCTGATGTATTTTCTGGCTAAGTGGGAAGTTTCAAGTGAGAAGGAACTTTTCTGTGTGTTTCATGACAAGTTCTATTTCCATGTTTATTAATTGATTCTTCATTAATTATTCTTAATTCTCCCCTTAGTTTCCCTGAGCATTTAAAATTATAACTATATTTTAAAATTTTTCATATATGTTTCTATGAATAATTCCTCAGCTTTGTAATCTTCCTTTATTTTTAAAAATTTTTAATGTTACATTATTGACCTGTTTCTTGTTTTCATTTTAGGAGAAATTAGCATTATTTTAACTTGTCTCACTAGACTTATTTATTCTAAAACATAGAAAGTACTTCAGGCGTGTAGGGAAAGGAAAAGAATTAATGATAGTAAAGCAATGCCAATTTAATTTTTTCAAAGGAGTTCAAGTCAGGACTTTAGTGGTGGCTCCAGTGGTTTAGATGCTTGCCTGGTGTGCAGGAGTACATGGGTTTGAACCCCAGCACCACGTACATAAGGAAGTGTCTGAGCAATGAAGGCCACATAAAAAACTAAATAAAATTGATGATTCTCTCTCTCCTCTCTCTCTCTCCCTCTCTCTCTCTCACTGCTCCTCTCTCTTGGAAAAAAAAAAGTTCAAATGAATTTGTACAGTTTTATTTAATTTGAATTATTTATTCGGTCAATATCTGCAAGATCATTTATTTCTTCTGTCTGCAAATCTTAGCCCATTTTATGGTTCATGATTAGTGCCCAACAAATTTTTACTAAATAAGCACAATGGCTTGAACATTACATCCTCTTTCTATAGACTTCATGACCTCTCATATTGCCCAGTGTGGACCACAAACCCAAGAAGACCTCAATAAATGGGAGTGGAATGTGCACATTGTATGTGAAAAAAGACCACAAAATGAAGATGAAGTTGAACATCGTATTATTACAATGTAGAATCACTTACTCCCTCTGCCTTCAAAAAGTATTTATGACCACTAAGGAAAGATAAGGGTCAGAAAAGATGACCAAGAATTTCAGGGTTTTGTAATCACATGAAATTATAAAAATAACAATAATTATATTAGTTTTAATCCTTTTATTTTTAGGTTCAGGTTCTTCGAAATGCTGGAGAAGAAGTGACCCTCACAGTGTCATTTTTAAAAAGAGCCCCTGCTTTCCTCAAACTGCCGCTGAATGAAGACTGTGCATGTAAGCATTGCAGAAGGGAGGAGAAATTCACACCATCATATTTACTTTCTAAACCATTATTTTCTGACCAGTAATTAGCTACATTTAAAAGTTATGATGACTACCTGAATACTAACATTTTTATGTGCCAAGATGTTCCACTAAGGCTTATTAAATGAGAAGAGATATTCCTTTTGTTTCAGAGTGTATTCATCATATTACAGTCCCTTTCCAGTCCATTATTCTAGAAGTATTATTTGTTTCAAAATCATGACAAGCTGGGCTGGCGGGGTGGCTCTGTGGTTACAGGGCTTGCCTGGCATGCACAAGTACATGGGTTCTAACCCCAGCACCCACTTACACAACTAAGTGTTGGAGCAATGAAAGCCATGTGAAAAACTCTCCTTCTCTCTTTAAAATAAAAACATAACAAGCATCATTTTGCACCATGTATGTCTATAGCACTACATATCTTCATCCATAATTCTTGGTAAATACATTTGACTAGAAAACAATATACTTTGCTAAACAAGAAAAGTAGAAAGTTTTATGGAATGATTTCCCTTTGTGGAAATATAATAATTTAAACAAAAGTTACTTTTAAAAGCTCTTCATCAAGGCTGGAGTGGTGGCTCAGCGATTACAGCGCTTGCCTGCAATGAGCTAGAATGCTCATTGCACCCCAGCACCACGGACACAACCAAGTGTCTGAGCAACGAAAGCCACATGAAAAACTAACTAAAAATTGATTCTTTCTCCCTCTCACTGTCCCTCTCTCTTTTAAAAAATAAATGTTTTTTATCAGTTATGTTGCTTTGATTTTTTAAATGAAATGTGTATCTTCTACTACTTTCCCTAAAAACAAAGAAAATATTTTTAACTGAGAAATAATCTGCGTGAAGTGCAATTCAAAGATTGGAAAAGTACAATTGGAAAAGTTCTGAAAAGGTCCATTCTCATAATTTACATTCCTTTCAATCACAGAACAATCCTGAGTAACTCCTGCCAATAAGCAACAGTCACAGAAATAAGCACCAAATTCATTTCTCATCATCCTATTTTATTTGCCTTTTATAGAATATTTTATAAAATATTTATAGCTTTATTGTTTGGCTTCTTTTATTAGGGATAATTTCTTTTTGATTTACCTAGGTTACATAGCACATAACTTGTTCATTGATATTTCTGTGTAATATCCCTTTGTATGAATATGCTAAAGTTTATTAATGCAATCGTGCTGACAGTACTTCTGCTTCCAGCGTTTTGCCATTACAAACAGAACAGCAATGAATGATCTGCTGTTCTGAACAGCTTCACAATTTTATTCCACAATAATAAATACCTAGGAATGTAATTTGCTGAGTGTCAGAATAGATGCAGGATTAATTTGCTAATGAATTGCCAGACTTATTTCCAAAGAGGGCATGTTTTCATTGTAGTAAATCACACATGTAAGATTTGCGATCTTTAGCATTTTAAGTGTGCACTAAAGTGGCATCAGCTGTGTGCACATTATTATGCACTGGATCCCCAGTAATTTTTCATCTTATAAAACTGAAATTCCAGACACCTTAAGTGCAACTTCTCATTACCCCCATCTGGATTCCTGATGGGTCTGTAGTTTTTGTTTGTATTATCTTTGAGTTTTTGGTATCTTTGGTATAAGAGTAATGCTTGCCTTGAGCTTGGAAGCATTCGCTTCTCTTCACTTTTTTTTCTGTTTTATTTTAGTACTAATGTTAGTTCTTCTTTAAATGTTTGGTAGAGTTGTCCAGTAAAGTGATCTGTCTCTGAGATGCTCTTTTTTCAGTAATTTCAAATTGGTGATTCAGTTCCCTTGCTGATTTTATGTTTGTTCAGATTTTTAAATTTTCCTTTTTCCTTAGACTTTTTCTTTTCTATTTTTTTTTTCCTTTTGGTTTGGACGGGGAATTGAAGCCAGGGTTGCTTTAACACTGAGGCATGTGCTCTGGCCTTTTTAAGACAGGGTTTCACTAAACTGTAGAGATTAGCCTCAAACTTGTCCTTCTCCCTCAACCTCCCAAGTAAATGGGATTAAAGTTTTGTGGAGCCATGCCTAGCTAGGTTATATATTTCTACAAGTTTTCCAAACAATGGGAGAAAGTATTTGTAACACACACCTAACAGTAACTTCACTGTTGTGTTGAGATCGCAATTTCTATTTCTATAACCTTATATAAGTAATATTTTCATTATAATAGCAAAAGGACAATTTTACAGTAATAAAGAAAACAACATCTTGAGATTTTGAACAAATGTATTATGTTACAGATGTTTTCTGCCTATGATATATGATATTTGAATATAAGTATGATATTTCAAATAATTATCAGGAGTCCCCTACTTTAGTAGATCATGTTTTTCAATATTAACACCAAAATAGTAATGTCTTTCGAATAAGCAAGGAATCAGAAGGCAAAGAAATATGTATTATAATCCAACTCTAATACTAAATTGTGATATAATGAAAAAGTATGAACTTTTTAAGACATACATTATTTATTCATCTTAAAATAGATATTACTAAGTTTCTTACGAGAATCTAATATAAAGTCTTGTCATTGCAACTTCACCAAAACTAGATACGTTCAATGAAGATATTTGAATACCCACCAAGAGAACATTTTTTTTAAAGAAAGAGGGACAGTGAGAGAAAGAGAGAATCAATTTTATTTTGTTTTTCATGTGGCCCTCATTGCTTTGGCACTTGGTTGTATGTGTGGTGCTAGGATTTGAACCTGTGTCCTTGCGCATGCTAGGCTAATGCTGCAACTGCTGAGCCACCGCTTCATCCCATAGTGAACTTTAAATTTTTTTTATTTTTGAACAATCATACAAGTTTTTAACAAAATACTATAAAATGTGTATAGATTCTGGATATTACAATTACCCACAGGAGTGCCCCCCCAATTACCCACCCTTATCCCTCCCTTCCCCTTCCCACAATATCTCTAAAAAAGGATTATGTTGTATAGCATTACATCTTATCTGGATTTAATACATGGTAATAGACCAACTTTCTCACTGTCCAGGTTCTAGTCCACAGTGCACTTTTAAAGACTGTACATGTAAAAGTTTTTGCATCATAGAATATTAACTTCTAAAGATAAAATTTGTCAATAGGTTGAAACATGACATAAAATGAAATTTTGTGTACAAAAATCTTGCAATATTATAAGTGTGGTTTAAAGTGCAGACTAGTTCATATAATGAAACAAAATAATCCTTCTTGTAAGGCTGAGTATTTTCCTTAATAAAATCTAAATGGTGCTGAAGTTAAAGATAACTAATTGAGTCTCCTTTAGTGTCCCCATACATGTAGTAACAGCTTACTAACAAAACTTGTTGGTATTTTAAAAATGAAATTTTAATTTTGAACCTGATTTAGTTTTGCTTTTTTGGGCATTTCTCAATGTTTAGTGTGGACTGCATCAATCTAGAATGGCATGGCATCCTAACTGGTGGGCTATTACAATTTTGTCTTTTGCAGGTGCTCCAAGTGACCAGAGTAGTGGCACCTCCTCTCCTCTTTGTGACAGTGGCTTGCATCTCAACTACCATCCCAATAATACAGTAAGATGCCCCAGGCATAGTTCAGACCACTACGGAGATACTACTTGTACACAAAAACCTCAAGAAGAACGCTTGTACATATAATATACCTGCAAACACACACACACACACACACACACACACATTTTTATAGTAAAAATGGCTATAGTATCATCTCATACATATTAAATCTTTAGTTTCTTCATCACTTAAGTAATATGATAAGTCAGGAAGGAAAAATGAGTTACTTTTTCATGAGACTTTTCTCTTGTCAAGTTTATATGTATTAAGTCTTTTGCTACGGAAGTTTTTATCTTGGGGAGGTCATAAATAACATGGTACAATCATTATAGAATATTTAGTATTATATGTAATTCCATACTATATATGATTTGACATCATTATTATTTTCTCTTATAATTATTTAGTTAAAATAATTGGTTATCACGTTTTCAATTTCATAGAAATGTTTTGCATAACAGGGAATTACAGGAAAGTGACAAATTCCAACCTACACATTATGCTAAAGTGTACTGAATGTTACACTATGTATGTATAATAAAATATAAATTAATATGTTTGCTTCATAGACATTTAATATAAATGTTAAAATTTATTTTCCACTTTTATAGTTTAGTGAATAGATTTTTCTGTCACCACTAGTTTTGAAATCTCTTTGTTGCAACCTTCAAAACACATTTCAAAGATAAAACAAATCTCTCTGGTGATATGTAGATCTAACTATTATTCCAAGTTCACAATCATGAAGAGAAGCTAAGTAGAATTTTATTTTGTATTCCAAGTTTTAAAATACACAGAGCATCTAGCTGCTTCTTCTGACTTGCATGATTCATTCCCTAATTACTGAATTGTGGTATTTTATTCCAAAGATTTTCTCTTGCTTTTGTGTCCTCACATCTAAATGGCCTTCATTGTACAGACTGCACCAGCATCACTCCTTAGCCGAGTGCCTAAGGTTGCCAAGTTCTTTGATTTTTCTATTTTTTTCTTATAGAGATGAAAATTTGGCAAAACCAACGTTCATTGCTACAAATGTTAGATGTACTATAAATCCAACCACATATGGTTATATTTCTTCTTAAATTTCTAATTATTTGTCAGAAAAATAATTGCCTTATAGTAGATAATACTTAAAACACTGATATTTTGAAAACAGAAAGGTCTGAGTGGCTTTAAACTTCGGTTTCTTAATGTGAAAACCATATATATTTTTATCTGTGTTCACATTGCCTCCTTTCTCAATTCTATGGACTTGTTAAAACTCTCCAACCAATGCATTTTCCTTTTTCTGTTCCCCCGCTCATTTTTCTTTTTTCTTTTTGGTGCTAGCATTGAACCCAAGGCTTTGTGCATGATAGATAAGTTGCTCTACCATTTGGCTACATCACTAGTCCCAATTTTTCTTTATTCATTTAGCTTTTATAATTTCTTTGCTCACTTACCTTCTTCCCTTCCAATCCAGATTCCTTTGCCCTTCCACTCCCTTCTACCATGCTGCTGCATCTGTCACCAGCTGCACTGAGTGTCCCCTGCCCCTGTCCACAGCTGAGGCCTCCCATGAGGAGCCCCTGATCCTGGAAGTCAGAAGACCCTCTCTGGGTCCCATCCAGAGCCTCACCAGCTCAGGTAGTGGCCTCCTTCAGGGAGTCTTGTCTGTGACTGCTCTGCTTCCTTCAGTCCTCACAGGGTTTTTTTGAGACTTTCCCTCTACACATGAATCTTCCTCTCCATCGCAACTTTATTCCTAAGACAAAAGAAAAATTAAAAAAAAAATTAGACCTTTACTTCAGAGTAGGAGAAAGCTGTTTGGTAAAGATGTAGATCTAATTCTTGTCTAATGTCCTTGTACTCCTCTATAGTAATGAGAAGCAGAGAATGCGAAACAAAAGGTTTAAGGAAAGGAATTCTTCTGGTTTGTTTTTAACTCCTTTCATTACTGTACACAAAAAACAACTGTGGAATAATGCCATCATTTAGAAAGCTATACTTACAGCCAGAAAATCACTTAGTAATTCTATAGCATGGATATTACAAACAAATCCAGTTGTATGAAATTCAAAATATCAGTTGCAGTATATATTTTTCAAATTGGAGCTATTATTCCATTTCCAAGAAGCATATTTTATTCTCATTTTCAGTGTTTAGATTAAACCATCCTTTGATAATGCTAAGGATATTTCATTACAAGGAAATTAAGGGTGTTTATACTGCTTTCAGAGAATAAGAATCATGTGTAAATTCAGATAAAAAGGAGTAACAAAAGCCACATGAAAAACTAAATAAAATTGATTCTCTAACTCTCTCACTGTCCCTCTCTTTAAAAAAAATTCAGATAAAAAACATTCAAAATAAAGAAGATAATCCCAATGTGTAAGATGTTTTTAAAAATCTTGCTGAGAATTGACTCTGTGTAAACACTTTCTGGGTATTTCAGGAAGCAGTTAATTACTGTGCCTGATCCAATAATTTTAAAATCCACATCTACAGACAAATTCATGAAATAACGAAGAACAATGGTTATTAGTGTTCTAATAGCAGGCAAGGACTGTAGCGATTTTGAGCACCTGACTTAGTTGAATTTAAGAAGTTTAGAGTCTACAAACCAAACATGGACTCTGTTGTTACCAAGGGAAAATTCATCTGTGATTTCAATCTGATCACTCAGATTTTTTATAGCTCTCCCTGGAAATAAGGAATTTACTTTGTGCTCACCAGCAGAGTCTGATTCAGATAATCAGCTAACCCAACCAAAACCATTCATCTTGACTGTGCACCTGTAATGAACATTTTCTATGCCAAGTCCTTAGCAAAATCTGAATCAGCATTTTGCACATGTGCAGTTTTATTTTGGAAAGATGATTGTTCTTGAGGTTATTATTGTTTGGTATGTGTTATGTTTCAAATCCAGCAATATGTAAAGTTTGCTCTTGGCACATACATTATTAATATGTTAGTATCCAACATTTTGACATTGTAAAATCAATTTCTTGAAAACTGGTTATGATTTTCAAAACCCATATAATGCGTTTTCGCATCTTATATACTACCACAAAAGAAGTCTAGAAAACAAATTTGTATTCTTTTCTCATGTTTAAAGTAAATAAGGATAAATAATCTTTAAAGGACACTAGGTATTTCACTGTTAATATCTGCCTCATAATATGAACTACACCAAGCCTGATTATTCCAACTAGTACGTTGGACTTATTTCATATTTCCTCTGAGGAGGAAGCCTAAGATAAAATGACGTAAAATATAACATTGATACATAAATAATATATAAAAATATCAAATCAAGCTTCTAAATACCAAAGAACACATGTATTTTCATATCTGCCAATTTATGATACTTATTAATATTATTTATAAAAGCTCATACTCACCTGTCAGTGATTATTACTGGCCTCAGTGTTTCATTGCCTATTATCTTTTATGTTCCTTTATATTTTCTATCCTGTTTATTCATAGTTCTATTAATTTTTAAATAATTTGTCTAAAATTATGTAACAAAAATATGACATAACCAACTGAAACATCTAATGTTGTGCTGTGAGTTCTCTTTGCAATTGGAGAGGTGTGCATCTGAGTGACTCCTAGAGCTGTCCCTGACTGCCTGGATGCCATTGTCATTTCTTTGCTGTAGAACTTCTCATGCATGTGCATGTGTACAGGGTCCTGGGAATGAGTTTCAGCTGTGGGCTAATTTAAGCTGTGCCATGGCACTTGTCACTTGTTGGCCATCTATAACAACTAGAATAACAAAAATATTCCACATCCTGTGCTGAGAACCTATGACACCTGGCCATAATGGACTGACACACATTATGTCTGACATGTGGCCAGGAGAAAGACCCAGTAGACGGGGTCTACCCACAGAAACCAGCCTGTTTTCCCGAGTCTGCCACACAGCATTATTGCCTCCTCATGTACTCTCTCAAAGGAAAGATGGGAAGTGTTAACTCACTCCTTCTAGAATGAACAGTCTTTGGTCTTCCTCTGCAAGATGAGTGTCATAATATCTTTATCTTGCAAAGATATTGCTATGGGTTTAAGTAGCGCATGCAAAACACATTTTGGTCCTGGAGAGGTGGCTCAGCTGTAGAGTGCTTGGTATGGCATGCACAAGGATCCAGGTTTGATCCCAGCACCACATACATGATAAAGTGGAGGAGATACAAAGTAAGATGAAAAGATAAAGACTTTTTCCTCTTTCACTCTTTCTCTCTCTCTCTCTCTCTTTAAGGAAAAAACCACTTATTATAGGTAAAGATTGTAAGCAACAGTAGTAAAACTATTACTAGAACTACTAAAGATGTCTCTTGGAAACCTCAAGTTTAGAAATAGGTCTGTCTGTTATTCAAGATTATTTCTTTTGAAAACACTTTACAGCCAGTATTTACTTACTGCCACTAAGTGATGCTTCTAATCAGCTTGTTCTTATCAGCGAATGTAAAAATTCCATTAGTCTCTTAGAGATATTGAAATTAGCTAGAAGCTCAGTGCTGGGTCATATTTGAAACACTTCCTCATTTATTCCTGACTCTAATCTCACTGGTTATTAGTATTATTATCTCTTCTTTGAAAATAGGCACAGCAAGACTGAAAGTCTGTAAATAATTTGACCTATGGGTTAATGGACTAGTCAGTTGGAAAATTGGGATTAAAACCTGGGTGGTGTAGTTCTGATGTGGAACCTAAGCTGTCACCATCCTAGTGAATTGTTACCAATGGACCCCATGGCACATGCTGAGCACCTATCACATCCCTCATGAAGAGCTGCCACCTGTCACATGCTGACCACTCATGAGATCTGAATTTGGAATCATTAGAAAATTTAATATGAAACCTTAGTTTTTTGTCTTCACAATCACCAGATGAGTATTAAATATAGTTTTGTGTGTGTGTGTGTGTGTGTGTGTGTGTGTGTGTGTGTGTGATTTTATCAAACTACACGTGGCTTAGAGTCTGAGTAGTAGCTCAAAGAGTTCTCAACACAGGCACTTCTCCTCACTGGGTAACTGTAGCTAGTTCAACTTTCCTAGTATATTAAGCTCTTCCAAGGACTTGGTAGATTCTGAACCTAATGTTATTTTTAAATCCATTTTAAAGAAATGAATACCTGAAGGTAGTACTCAAAAATCTTTAGATAATGCAGTTTCAAATCTAGACTAAAATAAAATCTTCTAACACCATCACTCAAAAGTTAACAAATAGGGGCTGAAGCAGTGGTTCAGCCATAGAGCACTTGCCTGGTATATGGGAGGACCCCAGTTCAAACCCTAGCACCATATATGAAACTAAGTGTTTGAGTATCAAAAACCAGATAAAAAAATAAAGTTGACCTTCTCATTCTCTCTCTCACTCTCTCTGTTAAAAAAATAAATAAAGTTAGCAAATAGATATTAGTTCAGCAGTTCCCTGGTCAAATTGAACCATGACATACTTATAGCCTGTGTCAACTGATGGGTTAAAATAAAAATTTAACAGTGAAGTCAGATTAAAATGAATCACAAAAACTCAAAAATTTTAATGTGACTCTTCAATAAATGAGGGACAAAAACAGATGCCCAAGAAAGCTTATATTACTTATTATTTCAAGCCAGCAGCAATTGCCTTGATTTGACATTAAAGCAATATTTAAAAATATGTCTTTTATAAACATGATGCTAAAACAATGAGCAGAGACTTTCTTGAGCAGTCTTTTGTAATTGTTTTATAAGAAGGCTCGTTTATTCAAAAATATTTGCAAGTAACTGATAAATTATACACAATGGTACTTGCTTAGCACTTAGCAGATACTCAGAATATCTTGACTCATTGTATGAATTACTGCTTATTATTGTCATTGTCATGTCTTGGTTCATTACAGTTTCAGCTTTGCCCCATCTCTCCCACTCTTGAGTGGATTTAGTTCTGCTTCATTTTCTTGTTCCTTCCTTCTCTCCACCCCATTTTTGCCAATTTATTTTCATTAGCATTCTTCATCTGAATGAATTTTTCCACACCATCGTGAAGAGTTTCATTAACAGTGAGGTTAACAAATATACTTTAATCAGTATGGATTTATTCTCATGAAAAGATAAGTTTTCAAAATATCTTGAACATTCAGGAGAAAAAAAAATCCAATAACCTCCAAATGTAATGGGTTTGCAGGACACAGAAACTCAAAGCATGGAAAAAAGAAAGAAAAGAAAAAAAAAGAGAAAACCCTCTGAATGCCTGTTTTCTTTTCAGGACACCTTGTCGTGTTCCTCGTGGCCAACGTCTCCAGGCTTGAGATGGGAGAAACGATGGTGTGACCTCAGACTGATCCCCCTGTTGCACTCACGCTTGTCCCAATATGTCCCTGGCACAGATTTAAGTCGGTAAGTTCATGAGGGATCTGAATCTTGTCGATTGAAAACTTTTAACGTAGTATGCCCTATCATTCCAACTCTTTCGCATGCCTCTCGAGGGCCCTGTCCAGGATACATAGACATAATAAGGAAACCCAGGGATTGGCCCATCTTATCACTCAAGTCCAAAGTTCCTAGTCATGTGCGTTACTGTTCATGTGGCATTGGCTTCTATTCTGCTCCTGTGTGACCAGGCTCCTTCAGAGGCACCAGGGAGCACTCCTTAGAGTGGCCAGTGTTGGTATTCACGTCTTCTTTTCATTCATCTATTGATAGTTTCTACCATTTGTTAACTTTTGAACCATTGACTGTTTAAAAGTATTTGCAATTTTTCAAATGAATTTGGGATTTTCTGATTGCCACTTTAATTATTTTTTTCTAGTATAATTTCATGCTGGATGATTTCAATTCTTTAATATTTGTTAAATCTTGATTTTACCCAGTGGATAAAGAATTTAAGGAAAAATTCCATATGTAAAAGAAAGAATGAATATTATCCTGTTTTAGAACAATGCTATACAAATTTCAGTTAGCTTACATGCGGTTTTGAGGGGTTCTAAGCTTCAATCTTAATGATATTTTCGTTTATTGTACCAAATGTTGAAAGGAGTGTGCTAAACTCTTCCATTTGTATGATAGATACATGTATTTCTGCTTTTAGTGTGTCAGTTTTCATTGTATATATTTAATTTTATGTTAACTGGATTCAAGAAGATTTAGAATTTTGAGAACTTCCTGATGTATGACCCTTTATTTTTATGAATTATCTTATGTCTTAGAAAGCATATTGCCTTCATGAGTATTTTATCTATATTACAATTAAAACAAAAATGAGATTTTGTGTTTCTAAACGTTTTTCAGCCTTTTTATTTATTTATTTATTTTGTTTCCTAAAAGATGGATCTCCTGATTTGTACAAAATTGGATTTTTTCCTTTTTTTGTTTTTAATCAAACTAACAATTTTAGCCTTTTAATCAGATTACATAATCTGGTTGCTTTTAATGTAATTACTGATATATTTGGGATCTACCAACCAAATATTTTTTCTACACAAAACATCAGTTTTTAAATGATTAAATATTTTATTTTGATATAATTGTGTGGTACACGCAGTTATACAAAATAGTCAATAGATGTTCTATACCTTTATCTATTTTCCCAAGTAGTAACATCTTGCAAAAGGATTGTGCAATATCATGATTAAGAATTTAACATTTATAAAATCCTCATCAAGATTTTACCTTGTGTGTGTGTGTGTGCATGTGTGCATGTGTGTGTGTGTGTATGTGAGAGAGAGAGGTAGAGGGAGGAGTGGGGAGCGCAGTTCAGTTCTGTGGAATTCATCACATGTGCATGCTCTTGTATTTACCAACAGTCAGATATAAAACAAGCCATTACCATAAGAATCTACTTGTAGTCCTATGACCATGTTGGCTTCTTCCTTCCTATCCTACCATGTCCATAACTCTAATAATGGATTTACTGTTCTTTATTTCTATTATTTTATTATTTTAAAAAACATCATGTTTTAATCCCAGTGACAGGAGTCGGAGGCAGGAGAATTACAAGTTCAAGGTCAGCCTCAGCAACTTAGTGAGGCCCTAAGCAACTTATACAGACCCTGTCTCAAAATAAAAATTAAAAAGTACTGGACATAAGGCACAGTGGTTAAGCCCATCTGGGTTCTGAGTTTAATCCCCAGGACCAAAATATATATATAATATATATATATATATATATATATATATTATTTTAATGAAATCCTATACCATTTAGATTTGTTGGATTATATTTTTTCTCAACATATATTTCCTTTGTGATTCTTCCAAGTGTTTGCATTTTTCATTTGTTTATTCTTTGTTTTTTTTTTAATCAGAGTAGTACTTTATGATATAGACATATTGCATTTTACAAATCGATGATTTCACGGACAGGTTTGTGGCTGTTCTAAATCAGGATGCTATGAATATTGGTGTAGACATTTTTGTATGGATATACTTTTTTATTTCTTTAGGTAAACATTCAAATCTGCAATTAGTGAATTGTTTTATAAAGTATAGTAAATCTTTTAAGAAACAAAGTGTTTTTTCTAGGGTGATTGTACAATTTTACATTCCCAGAAGAAATGTATGAGTGATTGAATCTTTCCATATATCTGGCATCATATTGTATTGTCACCATGTTTATTTTACCTTTCGAATAGGTGTGCAATGAAGCATCATTGTGACCTAAATTTGCATATTTGTAATCTTTTTATCCATGTATTTGTCATCAGTGGATCCCCTTTGCTTAATATCCTTTTATGATTTTTGCCCATTTTGTAATGAATAGTTTATTTTTAAATCTGTCACAGTACTATATAGTCAAAGAAAAAGTCCTTTGTCTTAACATATTGTTGTTTTAATCTATCCTAAAAATTACACAATATATACATTAGTTTGACATAATTTATTAATGTTTCTTTTTTCTCAGAAAATGCTAGAAATTTAGAATATTTTGTCTTATCCTTTTCTGTGTTTGAGAGTATTTTGTTGATACATGTTTTAGTTTTTTAAAAATATATTATTCTTTGAATGTTCTTATTTATTCAAATGTAAATTGCTATGAATCTTTCAATTTCTCTTGAGTCCTTCATTTTAGTTCCATCTACCTTCTGCTTTAATAATTCTCTTAATATTTTCACCAAATTTTTATAGCATGCCATTTTTCTTTAGATTTTACTTTTTAAAAAGTATTGTCCAATTACATTATGTAAAGAAATTTAGCTAAATTAATCTCCACCAAGGAATTCTTTGCATGAGTCCAGATGACTGTTCACATTTTTATTTTTGTGATACTTCAATACATCAATAGTTTTTAGCAAGTAATGTAATTACACTTAATAAATATTACAGTCATAAAGCAGTTACAGACACAGCATAATTCAGAATGGCTTTAGCAGCAATTCAGATTCAAGAGCTAATTTATTGTTCACTTATTCACTCTATAATGATTGATTTAATGTCTGTAGGTAGGAGGAATTGTATTTGGTTCTTTCCTTAGAGGTGCATAAAGACTAATGGCAGTATATTTAGTGTGTGTTTGTGTGTGGGGGGATAAATAACCAGCCAAGGATGATAAATGTAACAAAGTATTTAACTTGCATCAAAATCCAAGCTATTATTTCCTTGGTTTCTTTTGCCAAAGTTCATAATTTTAACTTTGATGATAGAATATCTCTTATAATCAAGATACGTGACTGGCATATAATATCATGTTGAGGTGAATTGATATATCACAGTTTGTCGTGATGAGAAAGTTTATGTTTATCTCTCATGGCAATGGCTCTTATTCAGAAATAAATATCTGCTTTAAATGTTGAAGCAGTTCATAATATTTCATAATATTGCAATGTCAAGGGTATTAAAAAAGGAGGTAGAGATTATGGGAACATTGGGTATTTTTAACTCACTTTGAGCTTTATTTGCCTTATATGAAAAATGAGTCTGTTAAAATGCATGTGTCTTTGTATGTGTGTGTTTGCATTTGCCTCTATACTTTGTTTAGCATATTTCCAAGCTCCAAAGTTCTAACTAAATATTTATTAACTGCATTTTAATGAGGAAGAATTCCAGCTCTTATTAGTTTGTCATTTGACAGAAGCCTCACCTACTGGGTGCTTCTTCAACACTATGAAAATCAACAGTCTTGAAACGAAGCCCACTGCTTTTCACTCTACATGTAGAGCGTTCCAAAAGATTGTAAAATGTCTACTTCCTTCCATGAATACACACCCTGGGAATCCTGAGGAGAGGGTGTTTGAGGTGCTGCCATATTGGGTATCCATGGATGAAGATTAGTATTTGAACAGTAGGGCATCCTGGTGGCTATGAGTTTTCAATAATCCAAAAATTGAGTCAATAATGGAGCCAAAATATAAAGCTGGTTTATAATAAGCACTCAATTTGTGGTTGATTTTAAAGGATAGACTTTTGGGGCTGTTTATTTAAAGACTCTAAGGAGGATGCATAATCATTAAGTACATAAAGCAGAAAAGAAGTAAATAGGCAGAAAGAAGAAGGAACCATCTATGAGACTGTAATATCACAGCAGTTATTCCATGGAAATAGAAAAATGCAGTTGCTTATATTAAGAATACACCGAGAGGATTGGTAAACAGTGATTTGATGTTTGTGATTATGGAAAGAATAATCAGAGGAGCAAATTGGGCTTAGAATAGTTTCTTATAAGAAGGATATGATAAAAAGAGTGACACAATGTGTAAGTTTATTATGGTCATGAAATATGGTGAAGTAAATTTAAAATTCAAAGTATATCATAGTCATGGTTATTGACCAAGGAGGAGAAATCAATTGGAAAGATGCTAATAGTGAGAGACGACACTTATGTTCCTATGCGGAGCTACCTGGAGGTTTTCACCACTCTAGTGGTTCAAGTGGACCTACACAGGGATCCAAAGCGAATTGACGGATCATGTCTCAAATTTACAGATCAGCCTGGAGGTCCAGAAGAACTAGTCTGTGTGTAACAAGTAGTTAATGGTTTAAATTGGGTGAGATTCTGTCTCAAATTAAAAAAAAAAAAGGCAGGAATATATTTCGGTGGTAGAGTGCTGGATTAGCATGTATAAGGTCCTGGGTTCAATATGTGCCCCCAAAATAAAAAACAATTTAAAAAATCATGGAATACATTATATCTGAGTACGAATCTCAAAGTTTGAATTGGATTTGGATTGGCAGATAGAATACAATTCATATTTTTAGTAAATTATCACGTTTTAAGAAGCCCAGTCTCTAGTGTTCAAACTACAAGAGTTAAGGAGAGCATATATTGTCTTCTTCAATTTACATCTACAGAAACTATGCTCCAAGAGTTGCATAATGTTGTCAATGGCATAGGAAAGAAGGGCATTTCAACTGAGACACTGCAGAAATGAAACAGAAGCATAGGAGTGCAGGGAGTATTTAGGGAATGATAATTTATCAAGTTTCAAACCATGAAATGGATTGGTGGATTTAAGTTTTGAAAAATAGGCAACAAAAGTAGTTTGGAAGGAATGCTTATGGACTTCACTAAATAACTTTATATTTGAGCCTGAAAATACAAGCAATGATGAGGCAGTGAACTAAGGTAGCAAACACAGGCAGAAAAGACTCTGGACCTGCTGCATAAGAAAAAAATGGAAATCACTAAGAAACGGTACACTGCTGAAATCACCATCTCAGTATCATCTGTTTCTTTCTTTCCTTCCTTCAACACCCCCAAAGTATGTAATTATCAAATCAAGTAAATGACAGTTCCAGTCCATTTGAGTCAATCCTCTCTCTTACATGTGCAGAAACGTTATTTTGATACAGATTATTATCATTGTTCATGGTGAATATTACAATAGTAGCCTTCTCATAGTCTCTTAATCTTATTTCTCTCTTCTTTTACATTTTCTTAAGGACCTCAAAGAGATCTCTCTAAAAAAAATTTCATTCCAGTACTTACCCACTATCACTGGCTCTCCCTGCACTTCAGAGGGTGGTAGAGATGTCCTAGCATACCTGGCTGGGTAGGAGTTGCTTTATCACCAACACCATATACACATTAAAATATGTTAAGTAGCCTGCATTTCTCACAATATGCCATCCTTTTCTGACCTTTGATTATTTGTCTTTGGATTAATTAACTTCTATTTAGAGTTTATGCTTTCCCTTGCTTATTCCAGTTTCATCTGTTTCATTTTGTAGATCTAAAACCCTGGAGAAATTCTGACTGTGCTCTCTCCTTCATAATCTCTTAACAAAATAATTATTGAATCAGACCATTTCCAATGTCCCTAAAAATCCCTTCAACTAATTGTTTCATTTTTCAGTCTCACTAATACACTATTTCCATTCCATATCATCTCATATATTTCCAGTAAAAATAGTCTCTTCACTGGTGTAACAGGACTACCACACCACACAAATCCAGTCCTGGTAGTCCTCCATGCAAAATCCAGCCACGTACCCTGTGCATTTTACACTTCTCTGCATGACATATGAAGCCCTCCTCACTCTGGGCTGGCTTTTCCATACCAATCTTCCATGATGTCCATTCATGCATACGGCAAAATATCCCAAACTGGTATATTTTAGTGCCGCGTTAGATCAGCTTATATACTCTTGTTGCTTGCGGAGATCTCTCTTTATTCAGGAAGTCAAACAGCTTAAATAGTAAAAGTGAACCAATACGTAGGCTGTTGCTGTGAGGAAGAAAACTCTGCTGCCAGCTCCTATTGGTTGTCCCTAGGTGGTCAGATGTTGCAAGCACAAGAACCAGGAACAGCAAGAGATTGGCTGACTTGGTTTGGCCAGCCGCCAGCAACTATCTTAAAGCTGACTGCGTGGCGTGGGCCCCGGGTGCCGCCCGCCACATTTTAGCCCCTGAAAATCTTATTCCTCAGACACAGAAGTACTTTTCTTTACCCTTTTCAATTCACTCCCCATAAAATTAGTATCTTCCTACATTTGCCTTCATGTGGTACAAAATCAACAATGAATCAAAACCTGAATTAACTGTATTAATTAGAAATGTATGCATATTCATTTGTATGCATATGTTAGCTTGAAAGACACTTATGAATTCTTATTGGAAGCAATGTGTTTTTCATACAAGACTAAACTTGTATTTTAAATGAATAAACTTTTTGAAATTCAGTAATACTGGAGAATATTTTTTATTGCCAGAGCAATGATCATGAATCCTTACAGCACTATAAAAATATTAATAGTAAAAAAATTAATTTGAACTTAAGACTTCAGACTATTCAACTCTTTAAACATTTTTGTAGCCTACATATATTACACTATGAATCATAATTTTGTCTGTGTATACTCAAGACTATAGCTACCATTGTAAAATTTTAATGTCTCACTAAATACTGTTAATGAGTAATAGAATCTGCTGATTTCGGAAAGTATACCATTAAATAAGATGAAGCACAAAAGATTGAGTCACTGCTTACATCAAGTCAAAGAATTACATTTTCTAAAGGCTACAAATAAAAGTAAAAACACAGTGGTTCTTCTTATATGTTTAATAAAATAAATCTATATGGTGACATCCTTATCAAGCACTGAAATATTATAATCAAGACCTCATGTTAATGGATTATTCAAAGGCATGATATTCATAGAACTGCCATGATACGTGAAATTGTTTGGATCCTACCAATTACTCAGTAAATGCAAGTAAAGTCTATAAAGTATTTGATTTTCATTTTTCATTTGGGGAAATTGAGACCTAACTGTGGAGACTAATTTGTCAGTATTCTCCTTTGTTCACTGGTAGATAGAATTATAACTCATAACTACAATGTTTATGTCAGACTACTTTTTAAGAGATGATACATATTCAAAGAAGCTCTTCAAGTGTTCTGTGAAAGGGTTTCCATTAATTTATAAAGATATAGGATGTGAAAGCTGTTTTGTGTGAACATATGGGTTTAGGTTTATAAAAGACTAGTCCCTCATTTATTCTACTTAGAAACCATGTAACATCCATGATTTGATATGAGTATAATGATTTTAATCAGTTAAAAGATTTAGCTGCCATTATTCATTTAAAATAGAGAGGATGAATATTTTGAAGGCATGCTTTAATTTACAGCACATGAAGCAACAGTTAACGGTAATTAGCAGAAAGAAATGCATATTACTAAACTCAAATTAGTCCTTATTTCCCATGGATGGCTGAGCTTCTGTCTGGATATTTTAAATGTCTTACTCACTGTTGAACATTAGAATTAAAGCTAAAAGTGTACATGTGAATTTTTAATATTCTTTTCTTGCTATGTGTTTTTTCCTTGCCATAAATTAAAAAGAACTTTATTTCAAAGCAACAGATAACAGTTCAAATACTTGTACAGGAATTTTTTTTATTTTTAAAAGAAAAATATCTGAACACTTTCCTGTTTTCAGTAGAAAGCGCTGTGTTTAGGATATGAGAACTACTTTTAATGTTTTTAAACATTAATAATTTGAATGCAGAGTGCTTGGATACTGAGGCCTTCATCATGTGTTCAGTTCTAGGACAGGAAATGTTCTAAAGAGAAAAGAGGGGGACATGGCTTAATTGAGAGCCTAAGACAAAAATCTGTTCTCTGGATATTCCCCTGAGGAAATAAATAAATCCCAATGTCGACAAACACCCAGTTGCAAAAACCTAAAGAGCAAGAAAAGGTGTTCACTTGGAGAAAATATATAAGTATATATATTTTTGCAATTTACATAGAATTTTAAAGACCAAGTTCCCTATTAATTCATAATACCTAGGATTTAAACATAGTTTGTGCCTTTTCTGAAGAGCATTGTGCTACAAAACATGGTAATTATGAAGGCTAAGTTATTTGGCTAGCTTCCATTCATTTTGGGATTCTATTTCTTCTTGTCCATTAAGCTTATATTTAAACATTGTAAGGACTGGAGGCAGGATTAAAAAAAAGAAGAAATCATGGAACACTGAAGTTTTAGGGAGCAACTTTATGGTCAGTCAGGTGTCATTGACTTTTCTTTAGCAACAACAAAAATCAATAATAAAAGACCATTGACAGGTAACTGCATTTTATAAAAGTGTTTGGTTTCACAAAAATTCTCAACATTGAAACAAATTCAGTATGCAATCATTTAGATCCAGAGAGGAGATATGACCTTGTATTTCCAACCATGTTTGAGAAGATAGACAAACAGAGATTGAGTGTGAAGAACTATTGACTGCAGCTTAGGAAAGTAGAATGATTTTTATATTATGTATAATAGTTGTTTGTTTGTGTTTGTGCACTGAAAACTGTCAGGAGGAGACAATAGTAGCCAAAATAATAGTGTGTAATTTTACGGTAAACCAGGAAAAGAATGTTTTGAAATTTCTTAGATTCTTTTTTATTTACATATTACACATTTTATATCTCACAGGTTTTCCATATTCATGTGAATCTAAGGATGTCTCATGCGAATTTGAAATTATATAATATCTGGATTTATTTTTATCATTACATTTTAAAATACAGATGTTAATGAAGGGCACAAATCAAATTTAAATTTGGAGCCTGATAATCGTATTGTTTGAAAGAAGAGGTTTTCAACAGATACTGTTATGAGCTTCAGATAGAGAAGTGACATGGCATTTTGATCTCATTTGTTCTCAAATATATGCAGGCAGAATGCCTTTCAAGTCATTGCTGTGGACGGGGTCTGCAGTGGGATTATTCAGTGCCTCTCCACCGAAGACTCTATTGACTGGCTACAAGCAATAGCGATGAATATTTCAAACCTCACAAAGCACAATGTAAGTAGTGATTCAAGGAGTATTTGATCATAGATTCTCAGCCTTCATAAAATACTTCAATATATATTTGACTTTGCATCAACTGCTTGGTGTCCTTCCAAGAATGAGCCACTTAGTATTAAACACGAAAGCTCTTCTAGAACACTTATTAGAAGAAAATCACTTTACCCGGAGAGTCCTAGCTCAATTATTGAGTTCAACAATGAATGGTCTTGCATGCAGGTTTCCATTTGCAAATATTGAAAGGATCTGTTTTAATTAAGTAAACCAAAATTTGTATTTAGCATTTTAAAACGGAATATATTTAAGTAAAAGCTTTCTGGGATAATATGCTACTAAATTTCAAGGAAGCCTATTAATGTATTTTCAGTGACCTTGGGACTGCAGCTAGGGATATTTAAAAGAATAGGATAAGAAAATGAAAAGAGTTAGCCCAAAGATTAAAGTCTTGTGTGGAACTTTTCTGGCATAAGAAAAGTCAGAAGATGTCATTGTGGGATCCAGAACTTTCTCATTATAGACAGGTCTGGACTGATAAAAGTGGTCTTCTTTTCATGTTATCCATCTTTCTACTCCAACCATTTCTTCTCTCCCCATTCTTGTGTCTCTTTATTGTCACCATCTTCTCATTATTATTATTCTTTAATAATGTAATCAATCTTCCCCTTCCTTCTCTCTGTCTCTTTCTCACTTCTAAGAGAGACATAGTGTAGCAAGATATACAAAATCATACACCTGTCTTCCTTGCATATTGACATTTTATTATTTCAGATTATTCTGTTTGCAAAAGCAAAGTTTTTTATGGATCTATGCTCTTATCTTACCTTTCTTTGTCCACAATGATCCCATGGCATGTTGGAGTATTGAAAATTTCCTAAGGAAAATTCAGAAGTCTTACTATATAAATGGTTAAGCAGAAATATGTACCTCCACCAATTCATGATCACACAAAGATTTTCTCATGTAAGTGACTTACTGTACCTGGGTAACTCTGTACAGATGTTGCTTTGAAATATAAGAAAATGCTAGGGCAAGTTAGTCTTTCTTATAAACAAGAGGACCACCAGTCATGAAAGCTAACTGTCTTGTCTTCAGTTGCAGCTATTTTAAGCAATACCATCCCAGTCCCATGCATATAGTAATGGGGTGCTCTAGGAGTGGAATTAGTAGCCACTGCATATATACATGTGAATTTTTCTGTCTAATGTCAAAAGTATTTTCGAATGGCTGTGCAATTTACCTCCTTGGTCTCAGTGGGTAGCATGTCTTTATTTACCGTTCATTCTCAACTCCTTTTTTTTTCCATTTTTATTTTTATTTATTTTTTATTGAGAAAATTATTTTTGAACAACCATACACGTTTTTAACAAAATAATATAAAATGTATATAGATTCTGAAGATTAGATTTACCCCCAAGAGTGCCCCCCCAATTACCCACCCTTATCCCTCCCTTCCCCTTCCCATAATGTCTCTAAAAATGTATTAGGTTGTATAACATTACACTTTATCTGGATTTAACACATGATAGTAGACCTCCTTTCTCAATGGCCAGGGTCTAGTTCCAGCCATGTCACATTGCTTTGTTTTTATTTTTTGGTAGGTGAGAAGTTGTGTCTCACTCTGATGCGGATAAAAGTAGATGAACTATTTGATGAGGCTGAATAGATACAAATACTCTCAGCCCTCCTCAGAGGCATTATCCCATGAGGAGGCCTGCCTTGGACATGCCTGGCTTGGGCAAGACTGGTTCCCATCTTCCAGCCTAGTCTTTGCTAATCTGATGATGTCATATTAACATTAAAGCATCACCCAGAAAAGATAAAAAAGAAAAAATGAAACACAATGTTTTTCTGAGGATTGGACCTTTCTTCCTGCTGTATTACATGGATGTTTCTAGCGATAAAGATAAGCAAATATAAAAACCTTGTCTGCATCACTAGAAACTGTAGGAATACTCTCATGAAAACTGCTGTTTTGATATGCTTGAGTTAAAAGAAAAGCAAAGATATGAGTATCATTAAGCTCTACAAGCCAAGGGAAGTAAAATGTAATCCTCATTTTCCATCCTCGCAACAAATGCTTGCCATGAAATCTTAAGGAAGCAGATATCACACCTATCCTACATTGTTTTAACTGCTGGCAGATCCAATGATACAATATTGCTGTATCATAAATTTCCTATTTGTTCTTTCACTGCTCCATGATTATATTATAACAAATGTCCTTTTGTTCTTCTAATTAGTTCTCAGTGAAAAGTACTTTTGATTACAATGCAGTTCAATATGTAATGTACAATTTATGTGTTGAAAAGATATTAGGTGTAGGGGAAAATAATATGATAGTTATCTACAGAGGAGGTACAAGCACTGCATTTATGATATGATTAATATACTTGCTTAATATGAAGAAAGAAATTAAACTGAGTCTATTTGGGAAACTTGTGATTAAGATAGCCTCTGAACAGTTCTAATTGTTTTAATTTTTATGCTAAAAAGATGCTATAACTAATACCTTGTAGAAATATATACATTTAACTTTTTCTTCATATGCCAATATTATGAGATGGTGAAGATTTATATAATTCTGACATGAATCCTTTATCTGCTATCAAAAATTGCAAAAAGAAAATTTTGGGACAAATTTCTGAGAAATTCCACCAATGCAATAATCAGGTATAAGAATAAATTTAAGAAAGATGAAAATGCTTATATAATAATAAATCTGAAAGCATTAACAAAACACACTTTTGGAAAATATAGAAACATGCTTACAAGCTAGGAATGGTGATGCATGACCGTAATTCCAGAGATTTAGGAAAGAGGCTGGGGAAGGAGCATCACAAGTCCAAGACCAACCTCAGCAACTTAGATCCCCAGCAACTTAGAGAGACCTTGTCTCAGATAAAAAATAAGAGGAACTGGGGATGTAACTCAATGGTAAAGCCTCCCTGGGTTCAGTCTCCAGTACCATAAGAATGACTAAATAAATAAATAAATAAAACACAAATATATACATATAATAATTAGAAAGAAGAAATGTTAAAACCATAACATTACAGAAACTTTTTATGATGAGTAATGTTTTAGTATAAAGCCAGATGGAGTGTAGACAGAGGAAAAAGATGAAGGAATGCAAAACAGATCAACAAAAAAGAAACCACATAGAAGAATAATTGGAATAATGATCTAATCATTTTCTTTTCTTTTTGTTCAATAATTTCTAGTGGTGATAATTTTGAAATGGGGACTTTTGTAGTCAATTTATGTAGCAATTCCATGTAATTACCCTTGCTCTCTGAAAAAAGGTCATTTTCTTGAAGGCCCTTGAATATGATAGCAAAAATATTTAGTCAAATATAATTGAAAATTGCATTGTATCATTAATCAGTGTGACTCTCAAATTTTTACAATACAGTTAGTAAAAAGTATGTGGTAGAAAAAGATTTTCTAGGGATTTGCCATGAAGCTGTGTGCACAGATATCAACTCATTTTTATTAAATTAAAAGCTTAGGTACTGGAAAGGGAAGAATAGCAGAGGCAGTGTTGGGAAGTCCAGTTATCTCCACCAGCTACCACTGGAATTTGCTGTTATTGGGGTAAAGTAGACTTAAATATATATATATATATGTGTGTGTGTGTGTATATATTTTTTAATCTTTAATTTTTTTATTCAGAAATTTATTTGTTGAACAATCACACAAGCTTCTAACAAAATAATATAATATATAGACATAGATTCTGAAAATTAGATTTACCCCCAAGAGCCCCCCCCCCAATTATCCACCCTGCCTCTCACACCCAGATGGACAGTGAACATCTCCTCCCAAAAGGATCAAATATATTCTTAATGGTAAAATTTATAACTCTAAGACACAGTACTTTTGGACATGCTAGTCAATGCTTGTAATTCCAACTACTCAACAGACTGAGGTAGGAGAATCACAAGTTAGAGGCCAGCATGGGAAATTTACCAAAACTATCTCAAAATAAAATTTAAAGTATGAGTTGGGTATAGATTAGTGTTAGAGGGCTTGCCTGACTTGTGCTAGATCTTCAGTACCATCCCTAGTACTGAAAAAAAAGTAACAGAAAGAAAGAAAGAAAAAGAGTGAAAGACATGAACCAAAACAGTACTTGCTCCAAGTTAATTATTTCTTAATTTTTTTCTTCCATTCATTCACCAGGTATATATATGATCAAGTATCCATACAAAGCAATTATTTTTATTTCCAAGGATATAACATATTAAATCATTTTAAAATGTGCCAATACTTAAGAAGATGAACTTTCAGGAACTTTGGGAAGGGCTAAATGCATTATTTCTGTTGAAAGAGTGTGAATAAATTGGAGAAAGGAGACAGTCTTGGATAAGGAGGTTGATAAGAAGACCCTCGATGATATTCTTTAGTCAGCTTTTTGCTGTTGTCACCCAAGGACCTGACAAGAACAATTTTAGGAAGAAAAGGTTTATTTAGGGGCTCATGGTTTCAGAGGCCCCAGTCCATAGAGAGCTGGCTCCATTCCTCCGGGTGGAAGGGAGGCTGTATAGAATGGTTGTTAGAATGGCAGCTGTCATGGCTCCAGAGAGACAAGCAGAAGCTATCACATGGGGAAGCAGAGCATAGGGAAACTCCACACCTGATACAGAATGTATACCCCAAAGTCACGTCCCCAGTGACGCAAGTCATGCCATACCTTACCAGCCTATAGTTGCCAGTTAATCCCTATTAGAGAATTAATCACTGATTGGGTTAAGGCTTTTATAACCCAATCATTTCCCTCAGCCTTCCTGAATTGTCATATTTGAGCTTTTGGAGGACACTTCACATTCAAATCATAACAAATATTCTTCTCTCCCAATCCCTTTAGTGATCTCTCAGATTTAAGATTCATGGTGAGCTTGGAAGAAGATGGCTCACTGGTAAGACTTCAGTTGAAACTATAGCTTCAGTTGACCCTTGGTTACAGTCTTCTGAGATATCTAGGGAAACAAACAAGGCCATAGCTGGACTCCTAAGCCATAGGAACTATGGGAAGGCAATTTGCTAAGTCACTAAATTTTGAAGAGTTATGTTACCTAGCAGTATGGAGTGGCATTTGTTTCCTTCAGCTGCCATAGAAAATGACCACAAACTTGCTAGCTTGAAAACAGAGAAGCTTACTCTGAATTCTGACATGAAGATGTCAGCTGGCTAACTTGTCTCTGGACACTCTAGTGGAGAATGCATCTCGTTTCTAAAGACCCTCAGAATCCCTCAGCTCTCAGCCACATGACTCAGCCTGTGCTTTTGTGGTCACATGGACTCTTCCTCTGGATTTCTCTTATGTGGACAAATGTCCTTTGTCTTGGAGATCACCCAGATAATCTGGTATGACCTTTTACCTCAAAAGCCTTAACTTAAATGCATCTGTAAGAACTCTTTTCTTTTTTTTTTTTTATTGTTTCATCTAAGAAAGCATTCACAGGATCCAGATATTTCACATAGATATCTCTTAGGAAAGCCATTTTTTGGCCTACCATGGAAACAGTTAAGGAAACAACATGGCAAGATTCAGACTTTAAATTCTGCCTCATTTTCCATGGTGTGTTTCCAATATCAGTTCAATGCTTTTGCTCTGCCCTTTGGGGTCTCCTACATGTGCACTACTCAAAGGGAGTCCAGAATTACTGTTAGACACACACAGAATTTGGGTATCCCATTTATACTCTCCATTCTCTGTGAGAGTCCCTTGTACTCTGGATCGCAACATTGCTGTTTTTCATCCTCTTTACGGAAATCTAGTGTTTCTCTCTGATTTTGTCCTCCTGCACAGTTGTGTATTTCTTCATAACTGCACCCCATTTCACACCAAAGTGGTAAAGAAACATGGGAGATTAACTAAATAATGGGCGTCCCTCATGCAACCAAGACCCATTTTCAAGTTCCTTTTCATGAAATGGACTAGATGTTTTTTCAAAGCTTCTATCTGCCAGAGTTAGTCAGGTTTGTACTTCTATACCTGGGAAGAACAACTTAGAGTAGGAAAAGTTTATTTTGGATCATGGGTTCAGAGATTTCAGTGCCTACACAGCTGACTCTGTTGCTCTGGGTCCAAGGTGAAGCAGCACATCATGGGGGGACGGTATGACAGCCAGAAAGCAGAGAGAGAGAGAAGGAGAAAGGTGAAGGAGCCAGCATGGCAAATGAACCTTTACAGGGTACATCCCCAGTGATCTACCTCCTCTAGCCATATCCCAGCTGCCTAGAGTTACCAACCAATTAGTCCAATCAAAGTAGTATGGATTGAGTAGGTTCACCTCTTACAATCCAATCAATTTATCTCCACACATCTCTGCACTAGCACAGGAAGTTTTGGGAAACTCCTCATATCCAAATCCTAACATCCCACCTCTGGCCCTCCAAAAACTCATATCCATCTCACAGTGCAAAATGCATTTCATTCATCTCCAAGAGTCCCATGCTCTTAACAATTCCAGCATTGCCCAAAAGTGTAACTTCAAAGTCTTACCTGAGACTCAAGACAACTCTTGGCTATGAGGCCCTTTAAAATATAAAACACAAGTAGATGTATCCAGCATACAGTGATATAGAACAAGCATTTACATTTCAAAAGGAGGAATAAGAACATGCAAAAAAGTTGTATAACTAAAACAAGATAAAAAACAGTTGGGCAAACAGGTCCCAGAACTCCAGGAACACCATCTAGGGCACATGGCTGCTCCACATGCTCTTCCAAGGAGTCAGTCATATCCATCTCTTTCCTCTTGCTAGTAGCAGTGTACCTGGGTTCTCTTTTTAGCCTGACTGTCCTCATAGCTAGAAGCCTTCCTTGGCAGACATTTTACATTATTAGTGTCTCTTAATTCCTGGGATCTCCTTTCCAGTTTTGGCTTCACCTTCACAGCTTCACACATCACCCTCTCAGGGGCATCCTGCACAGATTTTGATCCTGCTACACTTTGCTTGGCTTCCAAAGGCCTTCCTTTGATATCTTAGTGGAAGCAATTATGACACCTTATCTCCAGCATACTGTGTTCTTTCAGAAAAAGCACCACATAGATGATAACAGTCTGCCTCCAAATCTCAAAGCCCATGAAATCATGGCTTCAGAGGCTTCTTGTGCCTGGATGGCTGAGTCTTTTGAAACAACTTTCTAGGACCCCTGTGCAAGCCCATATGATCTCTTCTCATAGAAATTTCCTTTCCATACCTTTGGGTATGGAAATTCTTGATATACTCTTGAGGCACCTTTCCTATTGTCTCTGTGCAAAGTATTTAGCATCTTCTTAGAGGATGCAGTCTCCTGGGAGCAGACATACACCCCTTTGCTACAGCTTTACATGCACTTTCCAAGTTGTTAAGATCCTTCAGGGGGCTGGAGCAGTGGCTCAATGGTTACGGCGCTTGCCTGTCATGAGCAAGTATATGGGTTCAAACCCCAGCACCCACTTCTGGGTATTTCCTCAAAAGAGTTAGAATCAGCATATTATAGAGATACAGCTTCATTAATGTTTATAACAGCTCAATTTACTATAGCTAGATTATGGAACCAACCCATATGCCCCTCACTCGAAGAATGGATTAAAAAACTTTGGTACATATATACAATGGAATTCTACTTGGCCATTAGAGAAAACGATATTATGGCTTTTGCAGCCAAATGGATGGAGATGGAAAAAATTATGCTAAGTGAAGTATCCCAATCTCAGAGACTCAAGGGCCAAATGTTTTCTCTCATTTGTGGAAGCTAGAATATAACCCGAAACGGTATGTTAGATGGCTAAGCTAATATTAACCTCAACATGTATGAATTTTTACAGAAACAGGGGGAACCTTGCCTAGGATACCTGGAGACATAGGGATGGAGGCAGGGAGTGAGGAGGGATTAGGAAGTATATCAAGGAGACTGGAGGGAGGGAGTATGGGGGTATCAACTCAGAAGGAGATCTTCAACCTCCATGAGAAGTCCATTTAACACAGAGGTTCAACTGGGGAAAACAGAACCATGGGGAACTCAGGGGGTGGAACCATGGAATGGCATCAGCCTTGGCTAACTATGTGGATATACATTTGTTCTTGATAGTTTGATAATGATCCCCCCTCAATTGTAAGTCCATAGTCAACTAATTAAGAAAAAAAAAAGATCCTTCAGGGACTGGAGCAGTGGCTCAGTGGTTGGAGTGCTTCCCTGGCAAATGCGAGGACCCAGGATCAAACCCCAGCACCATATACACAACTCAGCGCTGGAAAAACAAGGCAAAATGAAAAAAAAATAAAATTGATTCTTTATTTCTCTCCCTCTGTCTCTTGGAAAATAAATAAATAAAAACAAAACAAAACAAAGACAGAAACTTTAGCCCTGCTTTGTGCTCCTGATTCTTACATTAAACATGGCTAAAAACTGTCATCAATATCCATGGCACTGCCTGAGTGTTGTACTGCCTTGACATTTCTGCCACCAGAAAAATTATGGCATCAACTTTAAGTGCAGTCATAAAATTTAAAGGACCTAAGAAAAATGCCGACAAGTTCCATGCCAGAATGCAACATGAGAGGCCTCTCCTCCAATTCCCAGTAGAGTCCTCATTTCCCTCTTTAACCTCATAGGCACAGTCTGCATTCTTAGCAGCATTCTAGTCTTTTAAGCTCCCACCAAAATCAACCGTTCAATTTTCCATACAAGATTTTAAGTCTTCTATAATCTGCAAATCCAAACTTTTCTAAATTCCTCCCACAAAGCAGTTTTAAAGGCCACTGAACAACATGGTCAAATTATGAATAGCAAAGACCTCACTTAATACCAATTTCTATGTCAATCAACTTTGCATTTCTGTGCCAAAATACCCAATAAGAACGACTTTGAAGTGGGGAAGTTTATTTTGGTTTGTGGTTTCAGTACATAAAGAGTGGGCTCCATTGCTATGGGCCCAAGATAAGGCAGAATATCGTGGTGGAAAGGCTTGGTGGAGGAGTGCTGCTCTATTCACTGTAGCCAGGAAGAAGAAAAAGATGGAGACAGAGGCAGAAGAGGGAAAGAGCCCACAGGGATCCTTCCAATAACCCACATCTTCCATCCACATCCTACCCATCTACCTGCCTACAGTTACCACCCTGTTGGTCCATTCAAAGTAAGATAGATGATTAGGTTATAACTCTCTTAATGCATTCGATTCACCTCCAAACATCCCTGTATTAATACACGTGCTTTATGGGAAATACTTCATATCCAAATGTAACAATGCCTATATTGTCTCTTGTTCCATGACAAAAAATGGTCAGACCCATTTTCTAAGTTAGAAAGCAATCTTTTACATTGTTATTTAGTTAAAGTACAAAACAGTTTATTATAATCACTAGAGTTCCTAAATCCTTTGTAAGTAACTAACTGACATTACAAGAAAAATATTTTATTATTGAGTTTATTCAGTTTGAACAAGTCTCCTTTGAAGTTGGAAACAGTATCTGTTCTTCTAAATTCCTGAATAAGTATGACTAGAAGCTTTCCAGAAAATGATGAAGAAGTGATTTAAGAGGCCCAGAGATAAATGCTGACTGGCAGAGTGTCAGGAGGTAACAACTAAAGATGAAGAGAGAGCAAACGAAGCCAGGAGAGCTGCTGTGTAGATGTGATGCAAGAAGTGCTTGTTGACTCTGATTGACAGCAGCAATGGCTCTGGTCTAGGAGTAGAGGGTCACATGTGAGTCGAGTATGAGCACACCTGGCCATCCACTCTGCCAATGTCCCTATATTTGCAGTACTTAGCAGTGCATGGTGAACTAGCAATGGAATGAATTAATGATTCAATCACTCAATCAGCAATTGCTTGAATGAACGTTTACTGAAAGTGAAGGAAAGGGAAGAGGAACAAGAGAAAATTTCATGGAGCTCTAGTACACAACACATTTAGAGATTCACAGATACTACCTGTTAAGTTCTTAAAACCTGTGAGTTGTTACCTCATTTTAGAGCATCTGTGGACAAGAAGAAATAGAAATGCTGTCTGTCCAATGGTAGACATCCCTGGTATTGTCTGGGTCTATTTCCCTTGGTCCCTCATAAATCTACCACTCAAAATAAAGTGTCTGAAAAGCAAGTGTGTTTTTGAAACAAACCTTTTTTTCATATAACTCACTGAGTTAAAGAACAATGATAGAAAAAATAAAATCTGCCAGAGATAACAGGAATAAATGGACCGTCATACATCTATCTAATCACAAGGGAAGGTAAATACTTTTGAGCACTTTTATAATGTTCCCAACTTCCATTCTTTCAAGAACACATGCATATGTAGCTTCCTAAAGCGTTCTCATTGAAGGTGATTGAGGAGGTTTGCTACATCATCTCCCTCCCAATTAAAAAATACCTCCAGCAAAGATCCCATCAGAGAGCTCTCTGCTGGAAATCTGTGAATGGCAAGGAAATCACTGCTTTACAATGCAGCAATTGAATCTGACAACTCAATATTAGGCAATACTTCCTTGTCCCGAATAAAAATCTGTCCTGTGTCTTTCAACCATTTGTACTAGCTCTGCCTTGGGAAAGACACTATAATTTAACTTCCTCTTTCACTTGGCAGTTACTCAAATACATAGAAGCAAGGATCATATGCTTCATTCTGCTTTTTTTTTCCCCAATAGAAATATCACTGGCTACTTCCCACTCCACTGTGTGATGTCATTTGTGACTTTCCCTGCCCTGCTCACTGTTTCTTGATGTAGAAACTCTTTAGAATAATTAGGATAATAATACAATGCTTAAGTTTCTATTGCTGGCATTACTATGATGTCAAATATCTTTGAAATTCATTATTGTATTGATATATATTTACTGATTTTGTATTATCCCTATAAAATCATATATTGAAAACCTTTAATGATAATACACTTTATTATGATGATTTTTCAAGGGTCGTGTTTTCATATTAACTCATATTATACTTCATAGTAGCAACAGTGAATGAAATCCAAAGTTTAGGTATGTGTTCTATATTTAAACAAATTTGTGAGTTTAAAAACCTGGTTCTTGTACTGATTGCACCAATTATAAAATATTCAAAACATTACAAACCATCCAGAATAAATAATTAGGGCAGAAAAAATCAGTTCCTCGGTGTCTTTACATTCCAGATGGAGATTTTACCATTTTTTCCCTACTTTAATACAATAAAATATATTCAAATAAGATATTATATGCAACTGTGAAATATACTGGGCTATAAAGTATTTTTTAATTGAGAAATTTATTTTTGAACAACCATACAAGTTTTTAACAAAAAAAAAATGTATATAGATTCTAGATATTAGATTTACCCCCAGGAGTGCCCCTGCAATTACCCACCCTTATCCCTCCTTTCCCCTTCCCACAATATCTCTAAAAAAGTATTAGGTTGTATAACATTACACCTTATCTGGATTTAACACATGATAATAGATCACCTTTTGCAATGGCCAGGGCCTAGATCCAGCCTCCACAGATGAGTGGAGATATTCGACCCTTGGTTCTCTGAGTTAAGCTGATTTTACTCAGCATAATTTCTTCCATAGCCATCTATTTACCTTCAAAGGCTTCAATATCATTTTTTCTAATTGCTGTGTAAAACTCCATGGTATATATGCACCACAGTTTTTGGATCCATTCATCCGCTGAGGGATATCTGGGTTGTTTCCACAATCTAGCAATAGTAAATTGAGCGGCTATGAACATATATATTACTGTGTCACTATAATGTGCTGATTCTAAATCCCATGGAAAAATATAATATTATTTTTAAGCATCAATAATCCATTAAATGGAGCTGGAGCAGTAAATCAGCACTTATGGCACTCACGTGAGTATGCGAATTCAAACCCCAGCACCACATACGGAGCAAAGTCTCAGAGCAACAAAATCCCCAAGAAAAACTAAATAGAATTGATTTTCTCTCTCTCTCTCTCTCTCTCTCTCACTGTCCCTTTATCTTAAAAAAGAAAAATAATCCATTAAATGTTAATAAGAAGTTAATATTTGTTCTATAGTTTTGGGTTAAATGCTATATGATGAGGAATTCAAATATATTATGGATGTTAATATATTAATAAAATATATAAATATCAAAATATATTTTATAACTGTTTCTTAGTGAACACAGCAATCTTTGTTTTTCAGTGTGCAGAGTGCAAAGAGGAAATTGTGTAAGTTTGTAGTGGAGAAACAACAAATATAACTTCAGCCAGGTCATTGAATCTAACAGCAGCATAGACAGTTAACGTTGCTATAGATACCCTCAAGACACTGTGATTAAAAAAAAAATATATGGCATTTTTCCTTGCATGGTGGCATATGCCTGTAATCTCCCTGGCTGAGAAGGCTGAGTCAGGAGGATCGCAAATTCAAAGCCAGTGTCAGCAACTTAGGCCCTAAGCAACTTAGCACCACTCTGTGTCAAAGTAATAAAATAAATAAATAAATGAAAAGGACTAGGGATTTTACTCAGTGGTTAAGCACTTCTGGGTTCAATCCCTGGTACATAAAAAAAATGGTACTTTATCTCTGCCTCTGTGGTCTTCCTCCTAAAATTCCCAATCCCAGACAGCATGAGGAAAGCATCAGACAAACCATATTCTGCAAAATACTGAAAGAGCAACTCCTAAAGACCAAAAATGTTTTGAAAAACAAGGAAAATTTGAGAAACTGACCTAATCAAGAGGATTACATGATTGAGAACCTGGAATAGAAAAAAGATATTTGGTTAAATCTACATAAATAAGCATGGACTTTGGCTAAAAATAATGTGTTATGTTTATTCAATAATTATAACAAATAAACTGTAGTGATGAACTGCAACATGTTAATAGTAGGGAAAATTAACTATGAGGTATATGGGAACTCTGATTTATATTTGTAATATTTTTGTAAATCTAACACTATTCAAAAATAAAAATTTATTTAAATGCATATACATATACATATATGCATACATATATACTCTTTCTCTCCCCCAATCTGTATATTTCCCAGATACTAGTATTGGACATGATTGTCAGCTCCCTGACTTTATTCATCCAACAATATTTTTGAAGATCTACCACATGATCTATTAAATTTTGGTTTTAATGGAGCAGAAGTGTATATCTGTACCTTTATGAAGTAAATAGACTTATGAAGAAGGAAAACATTAATAACTTATAAGTAACTGTGAAATTTCGACTTTCATACGTAGTATGAAGAAGTGCTAGGAGAGGTTGAATCTGTACTTAAGAGATGTAGGTTAAATTTCCTAAAGTTGATGTATGAATCCCGAGTAAGAGTAGAATAAGTGATCTGGTGGGGAAAAATTTTGTGCAGAAGTAATGACGGGGATCCATGCAAAAGGAAAACTAAATTATAGCAAGGAATAACATTTAATATGGACAATTTTCACTGGTCCAAGGTAAAATGAAAATGCTTTGGTCAATGTAAGTCAGTTTTCCATGAGTTAAATGTATTTTCTAAGGACATATCATTGATTTGGTGCATGCTTTCCCATTAATTATGATGCTAAATATTATTTTCTTGCTGGATGTGGTGGTGCAGGCTATTTATCCTAGTTTCTTGGGAGGGTGAGGAAGGAAGATCTCAAGTTCAAAGCCAGCCTCAGTAATTTAACAAGGCCCTAAGCAACTTAGTGAGACTTGTCTCAAAATTAAAAAAAAAATTGTTGGCGATATGACTTCGTGGTTAAGTGTCCCTGGGTTCAATCACTGGTACTAAAAATAAAATCATATATAGGTATATCTGTTACATGTATGTACATATATATGCATACATGTACATATGTGCACATATACACATGTATCCTTATTTCTCTTATGTAATTAGGTAATAATAGTAATCATAGGTAAACTTTGCTTTATTTGCCAGTCTAAGTTAATAAGAAAAGAATTTTTAACTTATACAATTACTGTTAAAAATTCCAGTGCTCCAAGCAATATACATCGTCAAATAATTGAACTAGAACCTGTTTAGATAGGCAAAATCTTGATTACACACACAATCAATGAAAACTGTGAGGTTGTTAATGCCAGGTCACTGAAAACAGGAATAGAAGGAAGTTGTAATGTAATTGGCAGAATACAAAATATAATGATAGGGTAAAATTCAGAGAAGCATTAGGATAAATTCAAAAGTTCATCTTAGACTGATTTATTATCATCTACAATGTAAATTGCATTAAATAATATAAGGAACCAGTAATAAAATGTTCTCAAATAGGCTACAACAGAAAGTAGAAAGAAGTGTAACTTCAAAACAATATTTGTGAGTCAAAAAAAAAAAAACTGAGGCTGCTGCTTTTTAAGAATTTCTGGGGTTAGACATTTAGCTTAGTGGCAGAGCACTTGCCTAGCACATGGAAGGCCCTGAGTTCGGTCCTCAGCCCTGAAAAAAGAAAAAAGAAAAAAAAAATTCTGTATTGTGGAAATATTGCATTAAGTTTGTCATCATCAAACTTGGTATATAATTGCAACTTCTCCACTCACTGGTCATGTGTGCTTAGATTTCAATGTTCTCATAAATAGGTGCTAAGTTTTGTTACTTTGAAGGCTAAATATTCAAAATTTCAACATTCTGCCTTTTAAATAGTGTGAAAACACTTGCAGCTCTCCTGTATTCAAAGTTAAATTGTTTAATTCATAAACCATCCATAAACTGTAGTAGCTGCTTCTTGCATGAGTTTACAAGTCCTCTTTGTGTGTGTGCATGTGGAAAAGTCATTTGAAATTCTGAAAGTTTTCTGGGTAGCAGAACATGGATAAAACTGAAATAATGAGTTAAAATAAATGTCCAGTAGTGACTAAATCATTAAGCACCTCCAAGATCTACTATTCAATTCTCTCATTTGTGTAATAGAGAAGCAGGAAATTGAAAATCTCTCCTTCACCTGAGGCTTCTTCAATTAATTCCTCCCAATCATTTTTTCCTTCTATAATACTAAAACTATCCTCTTTTTGTCAACAGGGAGAATTTCACCTGATGTTTCTATTAACTTGCCTATTAGAAAAAGTAAAATAATCTCTTTTATTCTGGATTCTTCCACATGTACTCTTTACATGCTAATAAAATGTGTCACTTTTAAATGATGAAGTGTGCATGCATGTGTATGCATGCATATACAAATGTACATACAAATGTGTGCCAAAATGACATAAATGTATGATATGATACGATCTTTAAACACGAGGAACCTTATATATTGATTGAAAAAGATATTTATTATTTTTCCCACCTGACAAGAATTCTGGAGGCAGCAGCACTTTCTATGTTTCAGTGATTCAAAGATACCACCAAGAACCTGCCTCCTGACTATACACATTATTTCCCTCCGCCATCTTTATTGTGTTGGCTTTTGTCTTATGTTGACAACTTCACTTACATGCTAATGCTATGACTGTTCCAAACACCACTTCTGTGTTCAGGACAAAAAAAGAAGTGGAAAAGGAATGACTGAAGTCAGACATATCTGTCCTCTTTTATTTAAGAGAAAATTTCCCATCAGCCCTTCAGTGGCCTGTTGGCTACTTCCCGTCTTCTTGGACTTAGTTCCATAACAACCTTTGAGGATTAGGGAACGAGGTAATGAGTGTGTCTAATATTTACCTTTCCTAACATTTATCGTGGGTTATGAATCTGAACAGAGAAGATTATGGACAACTTTTGGATCAATCAGTAATACCTACCACATTGCTTAATAAGAAAAATATATTAATGCTAGAGAAAGTGCATCAATAACCAGTATCCTTTGTTGGATGATCACAGCCCTTCAGGATATAGACACACACACACACACACACACACACACACAGGATGAGAGGGGATTTAATCAGTGATCTGAATTTTACTCAACAGGTATTTCACTCATTTTTTTGTATTGTAAGCACTTACTTAAGGATTTGAGAGTCACGTGTTCAATCGATAAAGAAAGATCTATGGTATTAGATGGCAAACACAAGTTGAAAAAAGTCATTTTTTTTGTAAAGATGTTTGTTGTGAAAAGTTAACAGGAGAAAAAAAAAGACTTCCATTGTGCCTGCCACATTGAAAAGACTCAATAAAGCATGTAGGTGAATTGAAAGTCATGACAGAATAAAGATGAGCAGAAAGGAGATTTACTGAAAATGAACTGAAAGCCGTGATCAGAGGTTGTGGAGTGTGATTCTGACAGGCATGGGTGTCACTTAAGTAGACTCTTTTTTTCCTTTTTATAGCCACTGACATGTCTGAGTCCTTAGATGTGCTTTTAACAGAAATGTGTTATTCCCTGCATCATTTTTCTTTATACACCAGAATGTGAATATCAGACATGCAAGTGTCAACCAAAAAAAATAGGTTATGGAAAGTGAAATTAAATAACTGTGGAGACAGTCACTTAAATCAGAACAAAAGCAAGAAAGAGTTGGGCACTGTGTTTTATGCAGATTTTTGATAATCATAGTCTTACTTTTATAAGATTAGAGTTTATTTTGGCAAAGTATGTCAGTAGAATTTCAATAAGATAGCCTAATTTGTCTCTCGGAAAACTACTCAGCAGAAAAGTTAAATGTTTCTAACATATTTTGATACAGAATATTGTCAGTCAACTTTTATTTGCTGCAGCCCAAACCATTTGCTTTGATGTTATCTGAATAATGAAGTCATAGCATCATCTTCCTCACTCCTGTGCTTTCTTCCTGGCCATAGCACCCCAAGTTCTTCACATTCCAGCAGACTCAGCTATAGGCATTGCACAGGGACCTCATGGTAACATACCCACCCTACCTGCCTCCCAGTGCCTGGGGCTGGACTTCAGCATGACCTTCATCCTGCCCAGAGTGCATGGACCTGACCTCACTGGTCCTACCACTGCCCCCTTTCACAAGATAATGCACCAAATGTGGGGCAATAAATCCCCAGAGAATAGGTATTGTCAAGTTTAAGACCAGAAGTGAAAACTTTTCACTTTACTCAATAGCAGAGCTCTTGATTTGGAAACTCAGTGGTGACCTGGGCCTTGTAGAAATATCACACTCCACTGAACAGCCAAAAGTGTTTTATGGAGCAGCTGAGACCAGTTGGTGAATCAGGCCCTTCCCCAAATTGTTCCTTTCCTTAGCTTTGTCTCTGTTTTCTTCCTTCGGACTCAACACCTCCCTTCAAAACATTTTTTTGTTATTAGATGAATATGGAGTTACAATTGATGGGGAAACATTATCAAACATTCAAGAACATATGTATATATACTTAGTTATCCAGGGCTAATGCCATGTCATGGATGCCCAGCTTGGGTTCCCCATGTTGCTGTTTCCCCCAGAAGAACCCCTGAGTTTAAGGGATATCTCATGGAGGTCAGAGATCTCCTTCTGAGATGATTCCCCCATATTCCCACCCTCCAGTCTCCTAGATATTCTTCCTAAGCCCTCCCCCAACCATGTCCCCCACCCTATGCATCCAGGTATCCAAGGGAGTCATCCCCCTGTTGCGTTAAGAATCATACCATTTGAAGTTATTATTAGCTTAGCCATCTAACATACTCCTTCCCCATGTATTCTAGCTTCCACAGATGAGAGAAACCATTTGGCCCTTTAGTCTCTGAGATTGGGATACTTCACTTAGCATAATTCTTTCCATCTCCATCCATTTGATTTCAAAAGCCATAGTATCATCTTGTCTAATAGCTGAGTAGTATTCCATTGTATATATGTACCAAAGTTTTTGAATACACTCGTCTAATGAGGGGCATCTGGGTTGGTTCCATAGTCTAGCTATAGTAAATTGGGCTGCTATAAACATTGATGAAGCCACATCACTATAATATTCTGATTCTAACTCTTTTAGGAAAATACCCAGGAGTGGGAGAGCTGGGTTATAAGGTGGTTCCATTCTTAATTTTTTGAGGATTCTCCACACTGCTTTCCATAGTGGCTGAACCAGTTTGCAGTTCCACCAGCAGTGTTACAGTGTTCCTCTTTTCCCACAGCCCCTCCAGCATCTGTTATTGTTAGAATTTTTCATTTTTGCCACTCTAACAGGAGTGAGGTGGTATCTCATTGAAGTTTTGATTTGCATTTCCCTTATAACTAATGATGTAGAGCATTTTATCATATATTTATGGGCTTTCTGGACTTCCTCTGGTGAGAAGTTTCTTTTTAGATCTGTACCCCATTTATTGATTGGATTATTTGTTGTTTTGGTGTTTAGTTTCTTTAGTTCCTTGTATATTCTGGATATTAGCCCTCTGTCTGAGGTGTAGCAGGCAAAGGTTTTCTCCCATTCTGCAGATTCTCTCTTGATGCTCTTGACTAGATCTTTAGCTGTGCAAAAAAACTTTTTAGTTTGATTGTATCCCATTCATTTATTCTTGACTTTACTGCTTGTGCCATGGGAGCTTTGTTAAGAAAGGAGCCGCCGACTCCTATGTCGTGTAGTGTTGACCCTACTTCTTTTTCTAGTAAGTTTAAAGTTGTTGGCTTAATATCCAGATCTTTGATCCATTTTGATTTAATTTTTGTGCAGGGTGAAAGATAAGGATCCAGCTTCAGTTGTCTACACATGACCATCAAATTTGTACAATGCCAATTGTTGAACAGGCTGTCTTTCTTCCACACTATGCTTTTGCCCCTTTATCAAATGTCACATAGTTAAAGACATGGGGGTTTGAAAAAATAAACAAGATTGACAGACCCCTTGCCAGCCTCACTAAAAGGAAGAATGAAATAAAGCAAATCAACAAAATCAAAGATGAAAATGGGGATATCAGCACAGACTCATCCAAGATTCAGATGATTATCAGAACCTATTTTGACAATTTATACTTCAAAACATTTTTAACATAGGTGACTTTGCCTCATACTCCAATTCTAAGGAAGTAAGACTACTTTTTTTACTTGTAGATATTCATTACAGAGTACTGAGCATTACATAGTTGATAGATTCTCACTATCTGGCAAAGTATTTAAAAGTAGGTGTAAATAATTGTTCTAAGCTGATAGATGAAGGGCTGAAAGGAACTTGTATAAGAAACCATTTGGAGCTTGCAAGTGATGAAGTGAGGGTATTTTAGATCCCCTGAGTATAAAATGAAGCTTCAAATCTAAGAATACCTAACTAGGGAATAAGGTGGCCACATACATTACCACCTGAATATCTATCCTGTGTTCTTATCTAGCAGCAATGAATTTCCTTTACTTAGAATACTGAATAATACTTTCACCATGGCAAAACTATTACCTTCATATGTGACTATGACTAATACTGACAGATGCAAATTATTTTATCACTTTCTGAAGACCCTGGTAATGGCTCTGTGCATCTATACCCATCCCTTCAATCAACTTTATTTCTTTTTCACTTCTTCTATATTGTATTACTGTAAGACTCATTCTAAGGACTTAACATTGCTGAGTAGAACTCCATGGTTTGTGTGTGTTTGTGTGTGTATATATATCACAGTTTCTGGAGACTTAAAATTATTTGTTGTAGTTTTATTTCACCAACTATCCCCAAAATTATCAAAGATAGCATGTTCATGTCTAGCTTCTACTTGCTTCTGACGTTTGGTGAATTCACAAAGGATGAGTGATTAAATACTGAACATATGAATTTAGATATTTTTGCATGGTTGCAACCTACTTACAATTGTGTGTGTATTTGTGTGTGTGTGTGTGTGTTGTATGCATGCACATAAGCGCTAATCTTAAAGGTGTTGACTTAGAATTGGAAAGACATAATACTAAGAAGAATAAAATTTGAGAAAGTTCATTCAGATATAATATTTAATCACCTTGAAATATTAGCTGTTAATGAATGTATTTTTTTTAAACAGAGAGAGTGAGAAAGAGAGTCAGTTTGTCAATTTTATTTTTTCATCTGATATTTCTTTTCTTCCACTTAGTTGTGCATGTTGTGCTGGAATTCCAATCCAGGTCCTTGCACATGCCAGCCAATTGCTCTACTTCTGGGCCACTGCTTTAGTCCCCAGTGAATGTGTTTGTAAAAGAAACATGGTGGGGCTGGAGCAATGGCTCAGTAGTAACACACTTGACTGGCATGCGTGAGGACCCAAGTTCGAATCCCAGCACCATATACAATACTAAATGTGGGAGCAATGAAAAAACTGATGAAAAACTAAATAAAATTATTTCTTTCTCTCATTCTCCCCATCTCCCTCTTAAAAAAGAGTTCGGCATCATTTTATATTTTTGCATCTAGTCATGGAAAATAACCAAGGAAAAAGGACCTAAGAAAGGAACAGATGAAAAATATGTGTTATTATGCAAGCTATTGAAGCAAAAATCACTTCTGGGTCTTCACTTTAAATGGAAATGCTGAGTGTTTCAGCAGCTGCCCAGTGGATATACTGTCATGATGTGCCCACACACTGACATCATTCATTGTTGGATAAATTTATATCTGTAGAGTATTGATTGCTTCAGGTCCTCACACATCTGCTAAAAAGTAGTAGCCATACATCTCTACAACAGAAATTGCAGGCGTGTTTCTTGCTTCTCTAAGAATGATTTTCATGGTTAAATCTTCACAATTGATTTTCATAGGAAAATACACTTTGTTATTCAGGGTCAATATCATCCATTTGAAGAGCAAACAACTCCAATCATCAAATTGACTTTTATAAAAGATTTTAAATTAAAAGATGGATAAAGTTAACATGCATTTTTAACACATAAAATCTACTCTTAACTGCTAACCTGTTGATTTATATATTTATTTTTTGCAGAGGGGAGGAGGGTGGGGTACTGGGGATTTAACTCAGGAGCAATTTTACTACTAAGCCACATCCCCAACCCTTTTTATTTTGAGACAGGGTCTCACTGAGTTACTTAGGCCCTTGCTAAGTTGCTGAGGCTGGCATTGAACTTCTGATCCTCCACTCAGTCTCTGCAGCCCTCAGGATTGGAGATATATGCCATTATGTCTAGGACTGCTAACTTTTAATTGAAAAAAAAAACCCTTAAACATTTAAATTAGGAAAAGGGTGATTTTTAAAAGAAATCTTTGAATTTCCTAATGTATGTGTCTTAGGATCTAAAAAGATCTAGACCATGTTTATGTTTCTTGATAAAATTGGTGCTAGTAAAAGTTAAAATGCAAATTTCAGAGACTTCAAAATTAAGACAATAATTAAAGCAAATGTGTACTTTACATTTCTAAATTAGTTTCTTTATTAGTTCCAGTAGTGTAATTATTCTAATTTAATGGATCTACAATAATTAAACATTCTTTAAAAGGTTTTCATTAGTGATATTTAATGAAATGAATTTAGAGGAAAAAGCACAAATATTTATCTTTTCTCCAGATTTTGATAAAGCGAATATTATTCAGAATATCTAAGCATATGTTCCATTTGTGCAGTCAGTAATACAACCTGTACATGTTGAGTAATTTGTAAGACAGTAGAATTATCATTGTATGTTCAGTTTTTAATTGCAAGAAATGTATGAAAAAACATTTTATAATGCAAACTTTCCATAACTTTGTATTTCTCTGCATATTTTTAAAACAGATTACCAAAATTTTAAATTCAAAGTTGCATTGAAGGTTCTGTAATGAAAAATCCCCTTTGAATTAGTGAAATAAGCATAACCCAGAGAACCAAGGGTTGAATGACTTCACTTATATGCGGAGGCTGGAACTAGACCCTGGCCATTGAGATAGGAGGTCTATTAATCATGTTTTAAATCTAGATAAGGTGTAATGTCATACAACCTAAGGTATTTGTAGAGATGTATTGGGAAGGGGGGGATAAGGGTGGGTAGTTGGGGGGGACTTTTGGGGGTAAATCTAATTTTCAAAATTTATATATATTATATTATATCATTAGAAAAAATTTAAATATAGAAATAGATCTCTTAATCTAATAGTTTTAAAATGCTTCTTTAATACTAGTTTCATCAGTACCAATAATTCATATAAAAATCACTAAGGTAATAGAATAAAAATAAGAAAGAATAACTAGCAAAACTGCTTAATAAAATAGGATTATCTTACTCTTAAAATTAACATTCAGTATTTTTTCAGTAAAATAGTATAATGCCTTAAATATTATTTTATTTAATATTCTATTTTAATACAAGATATGAAGATTCATATAATGTTTGGTTTTTTATTTATTCTTCCCTTAAAATATTATGTAAACTTCACTTTCTATAAGAGTTTATCTGTGTCCTTACTGAACTTTTATATCCTTTGAATATATTGTTTTCTAGAAAGTAAAATATAAAATACCATTTAACTGAAGTTAGTAAAACATTTTAAAATATGTACCTCCTTTATACATTTTAAGTAATTTAATAAAGTGCAGAAGAAAATGAAAATGAACTATAGAACAATAATAATGGTACATTTATTGCTAGTACATTTATGTATGTATATTATACATACATTTAATATGCATATTTTTGTTTATATATCTACAACAAAATTATCATCCTCATATATATATGGAATTATCCTTTGATCGGTTAAAAATCGTGAGCCGATTGCTATGCAGCAATTATGTTCTGAGATTACTTGTAATGGATTAATAGATGTTTGTTTGTATATAATTTATGAAGGGATTAATATTAAATTATAAGTGATTTAAAATTTGTCATGAAATGAATAATTCTTTTTGTTCATAAAGCTTGATTTACTTTTTAGAAAATGAAGAAAAGTGAAGTTTATTAATGTCCTTCATTAGTTATTTGAATATTAAAAAAACTGTTCTATATTTGACATTTAATTGATATCATGCTATCATTTCAGCATGCTCATCTTTGATCATATGTAGTAGTGACATTTTACATTTTCACATTCTTATGAGTCTTCTTTTAAGTGACTCTCTTGTTTTGTTTCATTTTGTTTGGTGCCCTGTGTCCCAGTTGCTGAGTTTGGCTCTATAATTATGTCAGATCAGAATGCAAAATCTTGCAGCTAGTCTTCCGCAAGAGGACAAAATACATTTTAAAAGCTTGCTATACAGTGAAAATATATTAAGCCACTTTAAATATTTCTATAATTAAAGATTTGTTTGTTGAGGCTCCTTTAATAGTG